>UYYG01000121.1:0-94449 GCA_900625125.1 Dracunculus medinensis | reverse complement strand
AAACCTTTATTTCTATCCTCGAGTGATGCACTGAATGAATGTTTTTAATATTCTCTTTGATAAATTTTAATTGTAACTAATTTCGAAAATAGTTTTTACATTGCTTTTTTTAGCAAATTTCGGAAGAATATTCAAAATTGGAGTAATTGGTGCTCTCTTAATTTTATGTATTAGTGAAAATATATATGGAAAAGTTGATTGATGAAATCCATTAAAATTTTGATAATCCCATTTAGTTGAGAAGCAAATCTATATTTATCTACTCAAACTTAAATTATCTTTTTTTTCTAATTTTTTTTCTGTTAATCTTAATTGAAGAAAATGTGATTTTTCTATTCCTTAGCTGCAAAATTAAATGCACCATTTGAAAAGTTTGAGAGAATTATTCAACAGTTTCACTTGGAAGTGCTTCGGCATAATGAATTCTTTCAAACTTTTTCCTCAAAACATGTTTTGTTCCTATAGCAAAGTTTCCTAAAAAAACGGCAATGGCGAATGGAAATCCATTTTCGATAACTTTAGAAATTATTTATTTATTTCATATATTTATTTCCTTATTTTATAATAATTCCTTTATAATATTTTATTTCAAATATTAAATATTTGAAAAATAGAAAAATTTCACAATCGTAAAAAATCTCTTTGTTTGGTTATATTCAGGCGAGGAATAGAAAATCTGAGATAACCCGGAAGCGAAAATTATTTAAATTTCGTTTTTTAGCATTTTAAATGAAGAGAAAAAGAAAGAAAAATTGAAGATAGCTCGGAAACGAACATTTTTGCTGAATAAATTTCCAGTCTTAGAGGGGCAAAATTAAAATGCCACAAGCCATTTTTGATTGCCATATTTTTCCCACCTATTTTTTTTCCTTTCCTCACTACGGTGCGTTGTTGGCTAAGTGGCAAGATAGACGTCATCGAGAATCGGGAATACGTCAGATTCGAATTAATGTCTACTCGGTCATGCTTCATATATGGTGAGCTTCTACAGCCTGTTTTTCTAAAATCCGAGTGGCGCTGGCAATTCATCCCTACTTATAATCGATTCCATCGTAAAAATTTGTCCACTCTGATAAGCTAGTTGAGTTGACCAGTAATAATGAGCGTGCTTAGAAAAAAATTGCAGCCATAATTATTGCGTTCATAAGAAAATAGAATGGTCGATAGGTTAGTAAAAATATGCAAGTAGCTTTGAACATTAATTTATAATTATTCGAAGGTAACCTTGGTGATTAGAATTTACTGAATTACTTTATTTTAACCGAGAGAATCAACAAACATTGGATGAGTTGAGACTGATCACTAATAAAAATTCATCGATATCGATATAGCATCCTAATGATCCCTGCAAATTTGATTATTCAGCATATATATATATATATATATGCAATTCCTCAAATAATTTATGCCTTGTATATATTATATTCTATAGAATTTCATTTCGTTCATAGTTTCTTTCAGTGAAATCTTCGATCGGAAGAAAAATGTTTAGAGTGAAGTTCCGCAAATTTTTAATAATTCACTCATTTAATCGGATATTAAGCGGATTGATACTTTTTTTTATTATTTCACAAAATTGGTGTGTTTTTATGAATATTAAAAAATTTTCTATATTTTGTGCTAAAATGCGCGGACTTAAGACGATACTGTAAAAATTGCTAACTGATTGTTTAGGCTGCTTCATGATTTTTCAAATTCCACAGTAAGCTGTTTATCCAAAAAATTCATTTTTCTTTATTATCTATTATTACCTATTTTATAAAAATTTCATAAAAATTTCGTAAAAATTTAGTCTGATAGCAAATAGCTGGCGTAAAAAAATGGTGAATCCGTAATTTTTTTCACAGGAATTATATTTTAACAACATCTGCTTTTTTTTACTTCATAATTCCAATAACTGTTAGATTGAGGGATTTACAGGTGAGTGGCCAACAGCCAATAAGATATAGGTAAATTTCTTCGGCTGAGGGACGAATATTATTTGCTTGTTTATACGAATCAGTCCATTATGCCATAGCCTTGTATAGAAATTATTGAGAATATATTTCTCGCTACTCAATATGAACGAATTTCATTTATACAAATCTATCTTACGGATTTATTTTTTAAAGCAAAATCAATCGTTTTTTTTCGTTCTAAGAGCACTCATTTCTGATTAGACTCGTCTCGCTACTTTTTCAGTTCGAACAAATTTTGCCAGAGAGTCACTTAGTTTTAGAAGCACAGATGAGTGGCGAGCGTTGGATTTTTGAAAAATTGAGGATTACTTCTGTCGAGAATTGAATGCGAATAACAACTCTTCGAAGCTATTCAACACCTAATCAATCTTATTCATTTAAATGTCAATCATTTTAATTTTAATTTAAACTAAAATTTGCATTTTTATTTTTACAACATCCAATAAAAAAATCCATTAAAAAATAATGAAGTGAATGAATTTCATCTCCATTACACTCTTTATATATTCTTTTAAATGAATTTTTTTTTAAATATATTTACGTTTTCGTAAGAAGCAATTAATTTTCTTCTTTCGTTTTTAGGATAAAACAACCGTAAAAGATTTTTAGAGATTTTATTAATTCAATTCTTTTTTTAAAATACTATTTTATTAATTTTTATCAACTTTATTATCAATTTATTTTCATTTTATTTATTAATTTTTTATTCTTTGCTTAATTAAAAAATCTTTTTTTCCATATTTTTTTGTTATGCAAATTAATTAATTAATCAATTCGCAAATTTGTGTTTGAAAATAATATTTAACGCATAAATTTGAAAATTAAAAAAATATTCACAAATATAATTTAATTTATAAATGTTAAAATATAAATTGAAGTTTATACTGAAATTGTTTTAAAAAAATTCTCTTCTCCACATGAAATTTATGAAAAGCTTTTTTTCTTTTTCTTTCTTTCACCATTTCCAATCAGCTAATCCGTTAGCTCGTTGAGCCAGACAAATTTTCTCAAAAAGGAATTTGGAGATGCACGGACGAATCGCCAAAATAACTCGGGAAGAGAGATTTCACCCTACTGGGAATAGAACCCCACTATGAGCAGCCCGAAACAATCATCGAGTTATTCTACTTTCGAAGTTGCCGAACATATGGAAGGTATTTCATTCATCATGGAACTTCTTCATTTCATTCATCAATAATTTGGCTTTAACGATTTTTTAGATTACTTTTAAGTTAAAAAAAAGTATAGAAAAAAACGTAAAAAAATTAAATAATACAAATCAATAAAACAAATTTATTAAATATATGAGTATTGATGAATTTAATGGATGTCAATTATTTTCTTAGTTATTATTAATTATTATTAAGCTTATAATTCTTTAAAAAGCGACATTTTCCTTAAGGCGCCAAGTTTTTGCCACAAGCCAATACAATTGACTTTCATAGCATTTAAATGGCTATAAATTGATAAATAATTCTTGAATTAAAGCCATCCATTTTTTATAAACTTTCTAACTTCTTAAATTAAGGTATCGTAAATTTTTGTTATTATTAAGTATTTCTAAAGGGAAAGTCGTTAAAAATGAAATTCGGATGGGCTGAATGAGCGTCTCTCAAGAGTCTTTTAAATATTATTTAGTTTTTTTGTAGTAAGTGGATCAATCCAGAAATGGTTTTAGGTGAAGAAGATGAGAAGTGATTCGAAGGATTCTCATCTTTTAGATTTCCACAGTTTCTAAATAAATAATGGCCTAGGAGTGTTTTTATTAAAGGTTTTTTGGTATAAGGCAAAAAAATAGATTATACTAATCACAAAATTTACGATATCATTTATTCTAAATTTAGAGAATATTATTTTATAATGAACCATATGTGATATGTTATTTCAGACTATATTGCTATATAGTAGAGCCTAAATTTGGCCTAATGAAATTTTGCACTGAAGGCTTTAATCCAATTTCGAATTGCCTAGGGCTATTTCATGTTTGTAGGTTTCCATCTATACATAAACGTAATAATAAATTAAACTTATGGTAGTCCTTTTATTGTTTTACTGTAGTGGGCTTCATCACTATTTAATAATTGTGATGCAGTTATAAATCATAATTTATATTTTAATCTCTTAGCAACTTTCTTCAAGCATATTAGAAACTGCAGCTTGTTGTGCCTTAGATTAATTATATCAGTTTTCAAAAAGCAACTATTATTATTTCCTTCAAATCTCTATTTATATCCTTATTTTGAATAGTTTTATCTGTTCATTTTTTTTGAAAAATATTCACCACTTTTACTTAGACTTCCATTGGTTTGGTTTGTCAGGCAATTTTGAAGCAAACTGAATTATGAAACCGGCACAAATTTAATTAAATGACACAATTTTGAGTGCCGATTTTGAGTTTTTTCTCTTCGCAGGAATAAACCTATCTAAGAATCCGAGCGATGCTGAGGGCTCATGCTTCTATCGCCAAAGGATACCCTGGCATATTTGTCTAGTGTGATAAGCCAGTGGAGCTGGCGAGGGTTCTTAAAAAAAAATCAAGTGACAATGTGCATGCATAAAACGGAAGTCCTTGTCAACGAATGAATGGAATGAATGTTTATAAACTTAGAGCGGCTTTAGGGGAGTATTCTCATATCTCAGTTCATTTAAATCATTTAATATAATGCTAATAGAAAAAATAGAATGCAATTCTAAAAATAAATTAAAATAAAAAAAACAATGAGCGGGTGAAACTGCGACTCAACTCATTTGAAAATTTCTATCGCCAGGTGATTCCTTTGCCTATAAAATTTCCCTATTCTAATAAGCTAACATAGTAAGCCTAATCAAAGATGATAAGAAAAATATCAGAAAATTTTTTTTCCATTTTTATTTCGAATTAATAGAAATTTAAGAGTAGTAGTTATAAAATTTAAGAGTAGTAGCTACTGATTCGCCAAATGCTTTATTTTAATATTTTCTGAATTTGTCAGAAAATCAATTTAGCTTTCATCTCATCATTCGTATATAAAGCGAGTTAGAAAATGCAATTAACAGATTAGTCTCTTGCGCACCACTAAGCATTCCATTAGAAATCTATTTGGACGGTAGCGAAAATTTAAAAATACGAAAATAATTTTTATTGATAGATTTTTAAATTAAATGTTGTTTTGAGAATATTTTTGATAATTGAAAAATCTTTCATACATAATTTTATTCAAAAAAGTATTTAATATTTAATTTTTATATTTAACTTTAAAACATTCAAAATATTTAGCAAAGAAATTTTAGAAATAAATCACTAAAATAACTATTCAATATCATTTTTTTTAAAAAGCATATACCATAACTCATTTTGCTGGCTTGTTGGATTCGATGAATATAGCAAGGCGACTCTTAGCGATAGAGATGAATCGCTAGCATGGTTCGGATTTCTGAAGGCCAAGAAGATTGCTGCCAGGAACAGAGCTTCTGGATCGACGTTCCGAATTAAGCAACAGCAACATTGAACCATTCTATTCTCCTTTGCTTTTCGCTGATGGCCACATTTCCACCCGACGAAAAACGATTCGTCGACGGATTCGAACCCAAACCTCGATTGAAGATCAAAAATGGAATTAAAAAAAAATTTGGAGCTACTTGTTAGAAGTAATTGCTGAGAAAATTATAGGCTTAAATTTCGAAAATCATTAATAGTTGATTAGTTTTCGAAGCATTTAATTTACAATTTCACTAAAAATTGAATGTTTTCTGTTAGCAAACCATCTGCTATTCATTAACTTCTTGACATTTGCATTTAATTCATTAATATATCAATGATTTAAACCGTAACTCTCTACTTTCCATATTAATTCTTCTTCTTCAAACAGCTTGCACCATTACCAATTTGGTTGGCTTCACTAATCACTGAAGGTAACAACAAGTTCCTTGGTCCAATGCCGTATCTGCAGGCAACGCATACTACTCTATCATATACTACTCTTTTTCTGCATCCTAAGTTCCACATCAGCTGCTCTTGATAACTTCTCTATTTATTGCTTTTTAATTGTTTCTTTCGTAGTATCTTCAAGGACCATTCATTTCGCGCCTTTTTCATTTTCTTCCTCTAATAGTAGGCACCATTTTTGGCTTTCGTTTTTCTACTGTCTAATGGGATGAAGCCACTTCATTAGAGATTCACTTGATAATCAAAAGAAACGTGAACTTCCAGCATTCGCCAAGGCTTTACTTATCAAAAAAAATTTCTTCAGTTAGAAGAAATCTTTTCTGATGGCATTGGACTGAGAAGCTGCTATTCGACTTTCTACTTTTCGTTCTTAGCTGGCGCAGTACAATTCAATCATAGTGCCATCCATTTTCGAATATCGTTAGAGATTAATTCGTTGAATTTCTTTTCTAGCAACTTAGGGAATTAAACTCTTCCACAATCGTTAAAAAATTAAGCCTTCCATTCTGTTGAAATTAAACTGGAATCTAAGGATTATCGTAACCGATTGGCGAATAATTGCTTTTTTTTGTATTCAAATTATTCATCTTAAAGAAATACTATTTATTTCTTAAATTTTCTAGGATTATCATTTAAAAATACAAATTTTAGTCGGATAAATTTTGGATGCCTTTAGGCATTAAATATTTATTTTATATAAAATTTGCTGCTTTTATAAGATGTTAATTGATTTTGACTACATAAATAATAACGTTTTAGTCTATCAGTATTGATGACTGATGAAATGTCAATATTTTGCCGTAATTCATTCGAAAATGTATTATTTATTGAAGAAAACTTTCGGCTTAAAAGCTCTATCACTTGTCGTTACTACGATCATTAATCACTGATTAAGGATGGGCCTTTTATAAATTAAGCAACTGTTAATGGGGTTTATCCTCATTCGTTCAAACGTTCAAGTGGTTCCTAGATGCCATTTTATTGTTCTCTTAACTGTTCTCCATCATTCTAATCATTTTTCATAGCGGTCTTAAGGAAGGCGAAGATCAAAGCGAATAAAACTACGAACTTAATTATCGCCTACTTGACCAATCTACAGGAATTGATGCTAATAAATTTGGTTTCCTCGGCGAGTCTTTTAAGTTAGGAACAAAGCAATGACCTTTTAACATGGACTGTAATGGGCGAAAATTAAATTATAACAATATAATTTATTTTTTAAAAATTACTATTTGATCGTCCATGAAAATTTTCAAAATTAAATCAAATTATTCCATTTAAAAACTGACCAATGCTGAGAATTTTTTTTCCAAAATCTATGAAGAACATTGAAAGCAATTCGGAAAATGGCTAAGTAGATTATTGCCTTTGTTTCACATTGTCAGTGCTTAGATTCTGTTCCTGACAATAGCAAGCCTTTACCTTTCGTTTAAAAGTCTATCTTACTAACGACTCACTTATACTTCTATCTTCCAGTTTCCAGCAAAATTTGTCTGGCTCTGCAAGAACGAAAATGCTGAGCACTCTTAGAAACGCTGCTTTTTTATTCTTTCTTACAAATTCTTGACCAGTGCTAAGTTTTTCTGATCTAATGAAATTAAACCAACCAATAGTTTTTCTCCTTATAAGATGAAAGCAATACTTATAAAGGGGTTTAATTTCATGCGTAGATAGCCAAATATAGAATTTTAGACTAAGCCAATATTTCTTATTCTTATTCTCAGCTATTACAAATGAATTCATAAAAAATGAAAGCTTTTGCAAGGCAACTGCCGGTCCTTTAAATTTAATGTATTTTATGGTTATATAAATCAGATAAAATATTTTTGAGAATAGAGATTCATTTTTTTTCACTGAACAATTCCCGTTCCGCGACCATTTATTGAAACCATTTTGTTGATTTGCTCAATTCCAGTAATCTCGATATCACATATCATTTATTTATTTCATCCTTTTTTGAATGGCTTAAATCTAATTCTTAATTTTTTATTAAAAAACCATTTATCACTATTCTATTTTACTGGTGCCTTTAATAATTCATGGATACCACTTTGGATCAAATCATTCTTATATGGAAATGCGCTTTTTTATCTTTAGTGCTTTATATTTATTTTTATCATTGAACCTTTTTCATACTGGAATTCCAGAATATTATTAAATAATATAAAAAAATGATTTATAAATGGGAAATTTTTTAGAACACAATGACTTATATTAGTTATTCATTCTAATAATCCTCTACAATCCCCATTTAATAAGGTTCTATTATTAGTTGCAAGCAGCAAGCAGTCCATTGCATCACAAAGGCATTACAATTTTTATCTTCTGAACTATTAAATTCTAATAAAAATCAGCTTTAGAATTTCATTTCATTTTCACACGAAATGTCTCTAATTAGTTTCACAATAATATCGGATGAACAAAAAAAAACTAATAGAAAGATTTTTAGTTTTATTACTATTAATTAAATTTTTTTTTGCAAAAATTTTAGTTTTTTAGAAAATTTTTCTTTAAAATGTTTTTTATCTATTCTCTATAAAATCAAATGGATAAATTTTTTTTATAAAATTTAAAATTCAATTTCGATGATTAGAAGCGACTTTATTAAAGCGATATTCACTTTACTTCTATTTAATCCTATTTTAAAAATTCATTTCGTTAAGTGAAAATTTTTTAGCTTAAAAATTTTCAACAGTAAATGAAAGCGAAAGAACTAAGCGATTAAAGAAAATTTCTCGTTTTCCACATAAAATTCATTATTCTTATAATTTATCTAACCTTGACCCAAGTCGAACGAATTAATTCTATAACAAAAAGATACAAATTATACTTTGAATAGGGTGCAAAATAATGATACATCACTACGGTATACTTTATCATAATAAAGTAAATATCAGTAGAATTATAAGAATCTTCAAAATGATGATGGCTGGATGGATTAACTTACAGCTAATTTTATGCAAATAAGTTTTTTCTTGGAAAAAATTGCGTTTTTTCCTAAACTGCTTTAATCAAAATTCTTTCATATTCCAAAAATTTTATATATATTTTTATTATAATTTTATAATTATATAATTTTATATATAATTTTATATATATTTTACATATATTTATATATATTTTTATATAATTTTTAATTTTTGTTTTATTTCTTCTTTAATCGATCATCATTCTGGATATTTCACTGGCCTATCGGCCTGGAGAAATTTTGTCAGGAAGCTATTTGGAGAAAGGAATGTAGGTGAGTATCATCTGAATTTGTGGAAAACTCCAGTTGGAACCCGTTTGGCACTCCGAAATGAAATGAAAGAAGGCAATTCTTCTCCCTATTTGCCACTTCTATTGTAAGAATACTCTCGATACTCTCAGCTTGATTATCTTAATGATACAGTTTATTTATTCAAGAAATTTTATTTGAAATTTGCAATTAACAATTAGGTTTTTGATTTAAAATGAAAATTTTATCGCAATGCGAGCCCGTAGTGTTACTCGCTTCAGCTAAGTGTTGGCTTACAAAAAAATAAAAAATAAATTTATAAAATTAAAAAATAAAGGAAATTTGTTTAACAATTAATTTATTGTCTTTTACTTATGCCATCTAATTCTTTGCGGCTTAGAAATCCACAAGTGTTATTATTTTTGGTTTGTTTGATTGTTTTTACTGTTAAAATGGGTTGTTAGAGATTTACTTGAAGATTTGAAAGAGATATAGGCAGACTGCTATTTCTCTTATATTTCCACTTATTTCAGTGAATTCTTGCCTCGCTTTCATAGACTGTCCAATTAAGGTATTAAGGTATATTTCATTAGAAGCCCAGTAAAAGAAAGAAATAACTTTTATACATATTACTTACTTATACCTTAATAGAAATAAAAATATATTAGTAATAGAAATAAAATATGCAAAAGTAGAAATCCTTATCAAATCTTATGAAAACTTATTGTTCTGAATTATTGGATAGATGGATTTTTGAAAAGCGATCTATCCCGAGGGAATAACATATTTCTCTACGATTTAAGACAAGTTTCATTATTGCTCGCTAAGATTTTCAGTCTTTAATCAGATATTTCCAAAGACAGATGCTTTGTAATAAATTATACTTTTTATTATATAATTTTTCGAAAAGATTATATCGAAAAATATAAAGTAAATAGTTGATTTAAACTGAAAAATGCTAAGCTTGTGGAAACTTTTATGGATTTCTATCTTTTTTCTGATGATTTTATTTTTCTTAAAATGGCAAATGGTGTTATCAGTCGGTAAAGTTATTTTTTCATTCAACAGCACTCATCATTAATTGGTGCTTCGTTGATTGGATTAGACAAATTTTGCCAGGTAGCGGATCGCTTGCACCACTCGTAAGCCATAGCTATTATTAAGCCAAAAGTTGATTTGCCTGATAAAAGTGGTTCGTTGAAAACAGAACTTTTTTCATGAATAAACCACCTGTTTCTTTTTGTATTGCTTATAATATATTTTCAATCATCGTTCACATCCGCTTTCATCTTCTACCTTTGTTTTTTTCGATACATTTCGTTATCTTTAATTATATTATAATTATACTGAGCATTGGTATTTGAAGTGCTCGAACCAGTATTGATAATTAAAGACGAGCGTCGGTAAATAGCCGACGATTGAGCTGTAATTATTAAGATAAAATGAAATTTGAGTATCATTTCAAGGAGAAGAAATGAAATACAATCTACATATAATATAAATTAGAATAATCAGCATTGATTTTGAAATTAATTAATCGTAAATCTAATTTTCATGAAGCGATATGAAACCTTAAAATTTTATTTTATTTATTCTTCTCTTTTAATTTGTTAAATACAATTTTACAATTTATATATTTCATTTGTTCACTTTAGAAAAATTGATAATATAATGAAAATATTTTTTTATTTGCGAAAATTTTTGTGAAAAATTATGAAAAATCTAAATAGAAATTGTAATTCATTTCATTTTATATAAAAGAAAAAAAAAATTATTTATATACCGCATTATTTAAAACATGTTCATGCTATTTTTTATGTATTTATTTAAATATTATTTATTGCATTTAAATGCTCTCATTTTGAATATGTTAAAGATTTATATCTTAAACATTTTAAATATATATACATATAAAATTATAAATTATTTCAAGAAACTAAAATAAAGTTGGAACGAAAAGCAATTTAATAAAATATTAAGCATTGGTATTTGAAAAATCGCTTTCCATTAAATTAATGTTCTACATGATTTTCTGCTTAATGACTTAATACATCTTATAAAATACCTATTTATTATATAATTATTTATAAATTGCCACCTTAGCTTCAATTCACTGAATCCTAAGATAAATAGTAATTTATGAAATAACTATTAAAATAAACTATACGTTTTTATATCAACAAAACTCCCGAAAAACTTCTGAAACTTTAAGGTTTTTTTAAATTTTAAATTTCTATTTAAATTTTTACTTATTGAAATATTCTAATTTTTTTCGAAACCAACAAAACAGGTGCAGATTTCCGTAAAAACACATTGCGAAGGTTGTGTTATATTATGCCTCCTTTTTCGTTTATCTGCGTTTTTCATCAACGAAAACTTTAATATAAATTAATTCTAAGAAGTTTTAAATTTAAAAAATCATTCCATTAATGATGAATTATAGGAGACAAAATGGCTAAGTGGGTTGTTGCTTAATTGGGAGCGCCGATGCCGAGGTTCGATTCCATGCAGGAGTAAATCAGCTGGCGACTCAGCTATTTCTATCGCCAAGGGATCTCGCTCCCTGGCACATTGCTCAATGTGATAACCCAGTGGAGCGAGTTGAACTAGTAATGGAGTGGACTCTTAAAAAAAAAGGAGACCAAATGAAAAGGATTTGGTGCATTAGACAGAATAATTTTCGAGATAATATAAATAAAATTGTATAAATATATAGGGAAAGAATATCGAAGAAGAAGTAATCCCGTAATTCTCATTGCTGTTTTAATGGTAAACAATATTTTATATATTTTTCTTCGTCAAACTTTCTGTGTTTTCTAAATCGAGGCAAGAAATTAGTTCATAAGGAAAGCTTTTTTTATGTTTCGAAAGGGAATATACGATAAATAAAAATCCATTGTCTATTTATTAGACTGTCGATTTTTTTTTCAAGACTCCTCACCATTACTGGTTAGTCTCGCTCCGCTGGCTTCTCGCACTAGACAAATATGTCAGCCTTTGGTGATAGAAGGACAGATGAGCCGTCCCCAATACCCGGATTTTTGGCATGTTTATTTTTGCGGTGAATCAAACCTCAGCATCGGCGCTCCAAATTAAGCAACAACCCACCCAGCCATTCTAATAAACTGTTTGCAGTTTTTTTCCTAAAAAAAAGCCTAAAAAAACTTATTTCTATTCATATTCTTATCTAAGATAAGATTTACTTTGTAATATTCTTCATCTTCCATTGTTTC
Source organism: Dracunculus medinensis (assembly GCA_900625125.1). Lineage (NCBI taxonomy): Eukaryota > Metazoa > Nematoda > Chromadorea > Rhabditida > Dracunculidae > Dracunculus > Dracunculus medinensis. Next base: position 82,116 of record UYYG01000121.1, on the reverse strand, counting down.
TGGTTTAGATGATTGCTAGAATGAGAGAGAAAAAGCAAATCTCCTAGCCAAATTGCCAAATCACCTGATTATAGAAAGCCAAAAGATTGTAAAATTCATAAATTAAAAAAAAAAATCAACAAATTTTAGAAAGACAATATTTTCAACATGTGACTTTTATATTTATTAGTCAGTGGTACATTTTAAAAATATAAATCAATGATCCCAAAAGTAATGGTCAATCGAATGGTGGACTTCTGCTGAACAGCTGTGATATAATAATAAATATTTAAACGACTAAAGCGAGCTATAATACTCATATATTAATATCTAAATGGCTGGAACTACAATACTTTTCTTAATGTGCAATCTCCGAAAATTTACTACAAAATGGCTGTGAGCGCCTCATTGAATGTGTTTTATTGCCAGAACAAAGAGTAGAGTCAGCTGTTCGAAATCATTTCGCTTTTCGGATTATTTTTACTTTAATCGGTTTTTTTTAGGTTTTTTAAAATTTATTTAACAATGCATTTTGCAAGATTTGCTCGTATAATTATGATAATAAATCGAAAAACGAATAATCCCCAAATTCCGGATTTTAATTTTCTGGATAAATTTCATCCGATATTGCAGAATTTTTTTGTTCTATTTGATAATTATTATATAATTATTATTTTGATATTTTGAATATTTATTTTGAGTAAAATATTTTGAATATCACTTTCATTGGTAACAAATTGCCATAATTCTTACAAAATATAAGGAAATTATTGAAATTCTCGAGCTCTTATAATTATATACTTATATATACAAATTTCTAATGCCAGTCACCATATTTTGCTTAGGCTCACTGTGCTGAATTTTACCAAGAATTTTTATTTGGCTATAGAAGTACAAGTGATTTGCCAGCAATATCAGAATTTTCGAAAAACAAGCTTAGTTTTATCGACCAGCAGAAGCCCAGCATGAGTTCTAATGCAATAATCTACTGGTTTGTCAGCCTAAGCATTTACCACTAGAAGCTGAGCATGGATGCTAATACAATAACCTTTCTAATCTTGGATTATATCCTACATTGCATTATAATATAATATTTTGTATATTTGAAGCATTTATGACAACTCTTTACCTATGAAATTTATATTGTTGATCAAACATCATATGAGGCCGAAACAATCAAGTAGAAAATGTGCAAAACAAATCTTATTTGGTTATGGTTTTGTTGTTTACGACGTATTTCATTTATTCCTATAATATTTTATAATTTGGCTTTGGCAAGCGATAATTGTCAATTTTAATATGTCTGCAAGTGAGGTAGATGTGCTTGAGTGGCAATCCTTAACAAATCCGACTCCTCTTTTGCGTGTGAGAAATTTCTTATCAGTCAGTTTGAGAGTTATCAAATAGCAAAGTTTTCCGCTTTAAGTAATCAGTGGAGTTAGTCGAATTAAAAATATGAGTGCTGTTCGATGGTAATATATGCATGATTTAATGTCCATAGGCATTCTGTTGTTAGCACTCATTTTTGTTGATTAGTGCTTATTAGAGAGTTTAATAAATCTTCTTTGACTGGCTTTACTAGAGACAAAGATGATCGACTAGCGGAGGCTGTAATTTGTCATGAATATGACAGGGATTTGGGTTGGAGCCTCTAAATATATCTATCATAAAAAAATTCAATTCCATCGACCCACTTCTTCTACCTCTGTCACCAACTAATGCTTTGGCATAAATTTCTTACCATACTAAATAGTCAGCGGTGCGTAACCAAGATGGATCATCAACGGCAACTGCAACTTGTAATTGACGAATCTAAGAATTCGAATAAAAATTTCCGAACTTTTCAAAAGAATTCAGTTTTATTGTAAAAAGTCATTATATATTTATGAATTAATAAAATTTTAATTATTTTAAAATTATTATATCGAAATACTAATAAATAAATTAAATTATTTTTATTGTTCATTATTAATTTATGATTACTGACGTTCATTTGCTCCGCCTTACATAGCAAATTCATTTTTATATAAATAGTCAGAACGTAATCTTCATGTTAATCTTTAGTTAAGATTGGTAGATAATATGCATTTATTAAGCGAAACCAACTCAATTCCAGTTTATATTAGCAAGTAATATAAATATTATCACTGTTATCATTGACTGTACTAAATTTATCACATTTTTTTTACTTATGAATGTATATTTAGTTACCTTTTTATCATCGTTCTTATCAACATTTCCAATTAATAGTTCCAATTTTCAATTAATTCACACTATAGGCTTGCGTGATGAGAACTTTTCGCGAAAGATCACTTGAAGATAAAAATAGAGATGTGCCTCCAACAGTAGATTTCACTTTTTAATAACAGGTTTCACGGGGCAGAAATTGAATCCATAATACTTGACCTTAGTCGAAGTCATTTATTTGCTCCTGTTTGGTGCTTTTTTGACTTATTCATTTTCTCAATTTCATATCGCTAGTCGTTTGGTTATTTAGTGGCTCTTCTATTTATCTGGATTATCCTTTTTTGGATAATCGAAGAATTTTAGGAGACTAATTTCTAATACTTTAATTTCACATTTTTAGCTAAATTTCTAAATATTATCACTGATAACACTTAAATTGATAAAATAAATTCTCTTGTAAGTCAATTTGATAGGCCATTTCATTTTTCAAAAATTTAAAAAAAAGCTAAAAATTTGAAAATTTATTTTGTTCATTTCTTTTCTATAGTCATTATAATAATTCAACTAAAGGAGTGAACTTAAAAAAGTGATAACATCTTAAATTGCCAAATCGTATTCATTCGCCCTTCACTTCAAATACTTACTGATTGCGATGATAATCAAAAATCATGTCGCGAAGACTTCAAGATATTATCACAATCACCTAGTACATATTGAATCCTCTTTACATCACATAGCTATGATGATTTCTTCGTTATTTATTTATATTTTAGTGATTTTATGATTTTTATATGCTTTAATGTGTATTTCGTTAAAAAAATTGAACATGTGCGACAGGCTTTTATTATTTCTCTTTGTGAAGTTCCCGATTTGCTCAAATTCCATAAATATTGAGATATTATATTTCGAAAACACAGTTCCTTAAATAAACCATTTAGTACAATAATCATTCCACCACAGGAGTTGTCATTTCGTTATTTGCTAAACCCTGTGATGGTTGGCGTCAAAAGCGAGGAGGGCCAATCAAGACCTGGACTAATACAGTTAGAAAAGATTTTGAACGTATAGAGGGACCAGCGATATATGGACTTAGACGATGAAAGGAATGGCTTCTATTACTATTAACGATAGACCCGAGCAGCTTGGAGACGTCTTACTGTTCTAGCCAGCCTAACGAGTAATGGTAAGAGCTATTAGAAGAAGAAGATTATAATTATTAAGAGGCTGTTCCCTAACCATCATGAAGCCATCCTCGAACTACTGAGATGTTGCTCCTACTAATATTTAGTAACCTTTTTTCATAAGTGTCTGTTAATTAAGATGTCGTTCCTTAATTTCTAAAATGTATAAATGTATATGAATGATTTCGCTTTTGAAATAAAATAAAATAAAAAATTGTAAAATAAACTTTGTAAAAATGCCAATAAATTATCGTGTTGAAAGGAAAAGATTGGTTCCAACAGAAACCTAAGGAGTTTTAAAAAATCTTAGTTGGGTGATTTATCTGCACTTCTGGTTAAGTTACTCCTCGGCAAACTTTTTAACAGTAACAACTGGCCGAGCTCGCCTAATCAAAAGTAATGTGGACTGTTCACGAACTAATTAACTGCAGTAGCAATAACTGATTCCCTTTGATATTCCTTTCCACTTATCACTTAAGTATTCAGTGGTTATGTTTCTCTATTTTAACAGCCGATCGAGCACTGCTTTGACCATATAATATAGTTGTAAGCGAAAGATAATAATAAATAAGAAAAAAAACAAAAATAGGCCAAATATCAAAACGGAAATGCAGCCAAAAGGAATTAATTATTATTGATTTGTCACTTTTTGCATAATTTCGTGCCCAAAAACCAATTTCGAATCATAAAATAGGATAGATAGCAGTTAAATTATTTTGCGATTAACCTTTCTACTAAAAGTGCCTAAGGGCGACGATGTTAGACAGTATTTCGTTCGTTAACTCTGTTTTCCCTCTCTTTACAAATGAATAACCATCGTCGATTAGGCTCGTTCCGCTGAACTTTTTATTCATGGCAGGAGCCAGACTTTGGCAGGTCACTTAGTTGGGAGTATAGATAAATCACTGGCACCAGTTGGAAGAAAGTTTTCTCCCGCTGAGAATCAAACTCCCGCATCGGCGCTTCTAAATGGCTCCTAAATGAGAACAATAACCCACTGAGCAATTTTTAGAGTTCAAAAAAATTTCACTCATTTCATCACACTTGTTCCTGAAAGTATCGCACATTATCCCGATTTGTAATTTGGTACCAAAATCTTCACCGTTTTCTGTCGAACCACAATCAATATTCTCTAAAACCATATTTTAATATTTTTATCTCGTAAAATTCAGACCTATTTCCTTGATTGCAGTAGGACTGTATCAATTGTTTCTTTTCATTTTTAATTTTTCGAGAAGATTACATTTGCTGGAAATTTTGATAGAAACGTTTTCATGCAACATGCTTGAAATATCAGTGCGGTAATTCCCTATGCTCCTTCAATTTAAGCTTAACCTTACTCCAAGGCTTAAACTTTTTTGAATATTGTTTATACTTTTATAATTTATTTTTTCAACTTATATTACATAGGTTTTTTTAAATCCAAGCAAATCCTAGGCTTAAGCTTTGTTTCTAAATATTCACATAATTAGGTTGACTTTTTTTAGCTCAAATAGTCGCTGAAATCAAGATTTCCAATATTTTTAATTTTTTAATTTAATTAGTAAAATATTTTAATATATTTATTTTAAAAATTACTGAAATTTAAATTGGTTTTCATAATTTTTAATGCATAATTTATGTTAAATATTTGTTATTTATGATGATTTTTACTGGCATATAACCTCATAAACTCATAAATTACTTCTGATCGTTCATCCATTTATTAGGATCGTTTATTCTACGCGTCAACCAACTGTTTTTGTTTTGTTCTCGCTTATTTGTCCTAAAAAGTTATCATTCGATTATTTTGCATAGGAATGGAGTTTAAAAAAATCTAAAATTTGGCAGAAAAATTTTCGTTAAATCATTCTCTATAATTATTTATGAAAAAGTTTTATATATTTATTGGGAAAGTAAATATTAATGGAACTAGTTGTAATTAAAAATTCTTGCCAAATATGTATGTAAGAACCGGTCAAAATATCTTCTGAATTCGATATATAAATATTATACAAAGCAATTCGCTTTTACGGTTTTCTCTTAAGCCTCTATAATTTTGCTTTGTAATTCGAATATAAAACAAAAACTATAGAACGAATTCTAGTTTCGCGTTTTTCGATTAAATAGTGGTCGGCTGGCCGAGGGGTTTTTACTCGAATAATTGCCTTAAGCGTTAAAGTTTAGCCGCTGAGCCCCTCCGATAAGAGGAAAATCCATTGCTGGGCATTTCTATTCCCACCTTTAACACCCAAGCGATTTTCGTTAAAAAATTTCTGAAAATATAGGCGAGCGAACTTAATTAAATAACAGTTGTGTTGCACTAAATATTTACTTTTACTTTACTTTACTAAACATCGAAATACCTGAATTTATTGGTTTATTTATTAGAAATCTCTATTTTCATTTTCAATTTTATTACTTAATAATTTCACATTGCATTTTTATTTTCATGATAATAATACCATATTTTATATTTTAATTCTTCTAGTCATCATGTCTGGCGAGGCTCAGTTTGTCAGAGAAGTTGCATTGCTTGGCGATAGAAATATAACATAACATAACCCGGGGTAGAGTGACTCAGTGGGTTGCTGCTCAATTGGAAGCGCCAACGCTGAGATTCGATTCCCCACAGGAGTAAACCTGTACAAAATCCGGGTGGGTGATGCTGGCAATTCACCTGTATTTCTATCGCCAAGAGACTCCCTGGCATGTTGCCGAATACGACAAGCCAGTGGAGCGAGTTTAACCAGTAATGGTGAGGACTCTTAAAAAAAAAAGAAAATATCACCGAAATTTTTGATAGATCGGTTTGTTCCTACGGGGAGTGGAATTCCAGCATTGGCTCGCCGAAATGAGAAATCATTCGACTCCCACTTGCATTTATAATTTATATCAGTTCGTTCGAAAATATATTAATCATCTTTGCATTTATTCCACTTCTGTCTTTTCGCCATACCTTAGCTCTAATTTAATCTTGTATTAGTAAGTATTTGCGCCGACTTTTAGTAATGAGCACTAGACAGCGAGTACTAATGCAGCGATTCTTGAAATGGTACCATCCTCGTTATTTTGCTATAATATTCGTGAGGGGTCATAGGTTGTCCGATTATTATATTAAGCTATCAAATATTCTCTTCTAATTAATTGATATTAATTTGCCAGTAAAAATGAAAAAATTTGTCATTTTTTATTATTTTTTATTTTTCTACTTTTTATTATTTTTTAAATAAATTTATAAATAAATTTATCATTTATATTTATTTTCGACTTTGTTTATCGTTTATTCGATTGAAAGTTTCATTATTAATTTTTTTGGAATTTTAAAAATTTTTTTTTTAAATTTCAGATTTTTCGTTTTTTTTTCGAACAACAAATGAATAAAATTAAATGAAATGTGCTATTTTCGCTGTAAAATTTTGCAAATAATTTTACTTATTTCCTTTATAAAATTTGGTTCGTTTCTTTTAATTTTTTCTCCTTTTTTTATGAAAATTTAATTCGAATTTAATTTTAATTTTATAAATTTAAAAAAATTTAGATTTTTAAAATTGATTCAAAATAGATTTAACATAATTTTACGAATTTTAATTTAATTTTACAATTTTGAATTTAATTTCATTTCAAATTTTATAAAATTAAATTAAATTTTTGTAAATTTCAATTTAATTTTATAAATTTTCGATTTATTTTATTTATTTAATTCAATTTTTTTTAAATTCATATTTGATAATATTCCGTTTAATAATGTAATTTTCAATCTATTAATATGCATTATATATATAATCATCGAATAAATATTGTTCTTCTGAAGCAAATCTTTAATAAAGAATATTGTTTGTCGTGCAAGAAGATCAAATCATTCCTAAAGTTTATGTGCTTCATTTAGTCGTGAAATTTCATCTCGTGGCTCAGTAAGGGAATGGCCATGTGAACCGCCATCTGGTGAGTATTTATGGCGTTACGATGGTTTTCGAATTTGCTAAAGGTTAAATAATGCAAAAAAACCGCAGCAAATACTAATAGTTAGATGTAATGTATGAAGTGTATCGAGAAGTAGTAAATATGAGGAAATGTTAAGAATGCTTTTCGAAATTTATAAATGACGATTTCAACTTACAAGATGCGCAAAGTTCTACTAAACCTGAGAAGATTGCCACGTCGTATTGCAAATTTTTTTGACTCCACTTTCTCGAAAAAATTCCTGAGAGCTTCATTTCACTTATCATTTTTCGATTATATATAATACTGGATAATAATACTGGAAATATCGTTTGGACCAGTTTTTATTCAAGTAGGAAATAAGAAATCATTGGCGATCAGAAAGTGTTTTGTTAGATTCACCATATTGAATAATCTCGCATGGATGAATTAACAGGAAATGCAGCTCGTGGCTTCGCTAGCAAAGATTCTTTTTTTCTACTGTTTGTTAAAATGAAATGAAACATTGCCAAATTAAATCTTTTAATATTTTTAATTTTATAATACAGTTTCAATAATGCTATTTATTTATAATTTTACAATTTTAATAAGTTTTTAAAAATTCTTATTAATTTTTAATTATAATATAAATTTGAAAATACATTGTAAATTCGAAAACAAATTGTTTTAATTTATTAACCAAAATTGCCAATGAAATTTAAAATTTAGATTGATAAAATATTTATTTATATTCTAAAGTTTAAACAAAATATGCAAAAATTTTTTAAAAATTAATTTAATTAATTTAATGGGTATAATTATTTTAAATAATTCGGAATTAATAAATTAATTAAATAAATTTGGTAAATTAAATTTTAACGTAATAATTCTTCAAAATTCATTCCATTTTAATCTTTAGAATTTTTTTTAAAATTATTCTCAACAAATTTTATCGAATTAAATTATTTGACTTATTTGACCTATTATCAATTTAATATTTTTAATTTAATAATTTTAATTATGATAATTTTATTGTAGGAATAGTAAAAGTAGAAATCAGTCAAGGCAGTAATACGCTACTGTGGAATGGGAAGATAAAAAATAAAGATCCAATGCTTGTACCGAGGTATTTTTTATCATTTAAATTCACATTTTATCACATCATTTCTATTTTTTATTATATTATTTTTTATGTTAATTTTCTGATCACATTTTGCTCCTTCGCTTCCATAAACAATATGCAAAATTTTTGGCTTGACTAGCTTAGCTAAGTGCTATGGTGGGATTTTTTTTGTCAGAGAATAATATCGATATCTGCATAGGTATGACAAAAAAATACCATTAGTTAGTCAAGAAAAATTTCGAAGCAATACCAATTTTTTTTCATATTTATTAATGTCGAGTTTTTATTTCCTTGTGAAAGTTATACGATGATCTAGCAGTGCCACTTGTTTATTGTCATTGGCTGGATTGATCAGGAAATCCAAGTGATCACTAGAGGTCCATTCGTACCTATATGTTATTAAAAGGACTTTTTTTAAGGAAATTTTTGCGGGTTATTTGATTAATTAACCTGAACGGCAATAAATAAGTAGGAATATTTGTAGATATTCTACAACCGCTTTAATATGCGATCCAATATTCACTGGTTTAGCCGGTCGAGCACAGTGGTTTCATAATGGAATCATCGTGGCTAATGTCACGAGGTTTGAATAATTTAAAAATAGTAGATAATGTTTTTCTTATTGCTTCCTTTCTGGTATGCTTGCCCATTCTTCTATCAATGATCTTGTCATGTTAATTTTTTATTGACTTTTCAAGAAATTTGTTTTTCAAATTTAATTAACAGTCAATAATAACTGTATGCGTATGCCTTCAATTTTCACTTTATTCCATTGTTTGAACCATAAAATTTTTGTTCTCAACACAGAATTATGGCTTTAAACCTGAATAGTTTAGTTAATGAAGCGCATTAATAAAATTTAACTGCAGTACATCGAATGCGATTTTGTATGATCGACAATATAACGGAGAAAAGGCAATACCGGATGTTGGATTCCTCATAATTACGAATATATCACTGGGTAGGAGATTAAATCAAGGAAATGTTTGTTTACCTTAGGGCATCATTAAATGTGAATTTATAACCTCATAATTTATGTTTTCATTATAAGATTAGTTAAAGAAAGTGCTTTTCCATTCCCAAAGCTCAAATTTGTCATTTTATTTTGGAAAGGATTTATTATTTCACAGATGGATAGGGGTGATATATTGTTTCGGCTTAGAATGAAATAGGATTAGCTCGATTCTTGTATCCATTTTAGTTTATCTTTCTAGCATCTTTTCAATAATTTATAGAATACTTTCTTCTGATATTGCTCAGTTCTTTTGTTTCAGATGATCAAGGTAATTATTGGTGTCGACGAGAAGACACAGGACAAGAAAGTGATATCGTGCAACTTGATGTTGCATATATCGACGAATTCCCCAATGATACTCATTTGACTTTTCATCCATCGTCACCAAATCTTGGTGAACAGTTAATCGCTAATTGTCCGAAAACAACTGGCATTCCTCCATTATATGCGACATGGACTTTGGTACTTATCTATTTAATGTTTTCTACCAGAGATAACTTTCTTGATGTGCAAAAGATTAACCTGTTTTTTTCTTGTAGGTTAATTCTCATTTATAATATTCATTTGGCCTTCAAATATTTTAATAATTATTTTAATATTGCTATAAAATTCTTGATTTAAAGAATGGAGAACGAATCAGATTCTCGCCGAACCGAGTTGATTTATTAAAGAATAATTCACTCATAATAAAACGTTTTCTTCTTCGAGACATTGGTGTTTACGAATGTAAATTGTCTAATTTTGCTGGAAGTACAACTGCTCAAGGTTTTATAGACTTGCAAAAATCAAACAATGATCTTTCTAATGGTAAGTTGTTTTTGTTGTTTTTTTCTTATTTCAACATAATTTTTATCTTTATATCTTTATATATTTATTTATAGTTTAAAGTAAAAAACCTCAGATAATGATTGTCAGCCAATAAACTATGAAAATATTCTTGAGGTAGAAATGTTGAGATATTTTTCAGCTTCAGATCAAGTCGATACCTCAATTTTCATTACAAGCTGTCGTAATTTCACTCATAATGGTAGTATAACATGGTTTCTTATCGGTTGTTTGGCTACGAGGTGTGTTATTAATATCACTATCTCTATACAAAATTTTCAAAAGAATTTTTTCGGCAAAAAAGCGGTTTATTAGTTGAAGTAGAAAAGCAAATATTTTTTTTAAAAAAATGGTTCTATATAAATGTAATTTTTTAATAAATTTCGAAAAAAATGTATGCGATTTGAAAGTATTTATTTTTAGTTTTTCGGTATTAGTTTATCTAATTTGTGCAGTGTTGTTGATCAAACCTAATAGTAGCCGATATCGTGTGTTGCTACAACCAGCCTCTTATCTCCGGTCGCATCCAAATTTAGCTCCAGGATTCCGTAAGGTTATCTCACCTTTGCCAGATGTTTATAGAGAACCGCATTATCATCGAGGCGAATATTATCAACAATAAATTTTCAACTGAAATTATTTAAATTATTCATTATTTGTATGAAGGATCGATTTTATATCTGTTTGAAACCGAATTTCGCTTGTATAGTCGATTTGCTTTAAAACTGGTTCTTCCTTGTTTTTTTTTAAATTAGAATTTATAAATTAGTTGTAATGTTAGTTCAGTTTTTCTCCAAGAGTTATACATAGCTATTGGTCAATCAAGATGGAATTAATTTGCCAGCATACCAACTATGTACTATGCAATTAACGGTCTATGCAAGCTTTCTTCGTATAAAGGTGCCAGATTGCAAGTTCTGTTCAAAAATTATGCATGCTTACATCCTATATGCAAGCGGAACAATAATAAGCCTCATATTTTGATAGACTCTAAATATTTTTTCCATTATTTTAATTGTTTTTATTTTTTACTATACCAAAGTTTTATATTGTTTACAACCTAAAGAATTAATCCGAAATATGATCCGAAGCACATTGATCATTGTCAATTTATTCATTTTTTTTGTTTTTTCTATATCGTTTACGGGTGCATTTATGATTTCAAGCCATTGAACGAAGCTGGCTGATATTTTTGATTAAAGCTTATCTTTTTTTCTTTGTGGTTTAATTTTACTCACTAAGTTCATTTTTATCACTATTAGTCATAGATCGGCTATGGAATTATTATCAAATTCTCCAGCTTCTCGAAAGATTTTTATTGTTGCTTTTATAAAAGAAATGAATATTTTCATTATTCTTATATTATTTTTACTATGCTTATCATTATTTTTATTGTAACTAAATAGTGAAAAGGAAATAAATTTAAAATTTAAATGTTTCTCGCATTTATTCTGAGTTTGCAATATCGCATGGCTACTTTTGATTAATAATAAGCTATCTGCATTCCATCGCATCCGTTGGCAAGAATGAATTTATCATTAAAAGTGGAGTGTAGTTAATTAAGGAATATGCTTATTCATCTATCTCCAGCTAATTCTGAGGCGAAATCGCCTAAGCAGAAATTTTGAGCGCTCTTGGGGAAAATATTTTTCAAAATTAAAATTTCTTAATGAATGATTCCGTTTGGCGAGAGCTTTCTTCTCATTTCAGTGGAACTCGCCAAGCAAGAAACTAAGAGTAATAAAAACGAAAGATGGAAGACACCGTTAAGTTTCTTTATTTGAAAAAGCCTTACAATTTATGTTTGCCTACTATGCTCGCCATATTCTTCCTCCTATATTAGGCATATGATTTTATTATTCAAGCGCATAGCTATCATTCTCCATTTGATATGCGAATATTTGGCACTATTGACGAATATAGACTTTTCACTCATAGCTATTGGTTTCTCTTTTTTTTTGAAGAGTTTACCATTACTGGTTAAACTCGCTCCACTGACTTGTCGACTGGACCAGTATGCCAGAGAGTTTCTTAGCGATAGAAATACAGGTGAGTCGCCATCAACAGCAGGATTTTTGGACAGGCTTACTCCTGCTGGGAATAGAACCTTAGTATTGGCGCTCCAGATTGAGCAACAACTCACTAAGTCATCCTATCCCTAATGGTTTCTCTAAGGTTGATGGATTTGGAAATTATTAAAATTCGATTTCTATATTTTTAGACGAATTTTTTTTTCAGAATCTTTTTTCCAGAATTTTTGAAATTAAAAAATTAATATTACAAAATGGAATAAAATTAAAATAAAATTTCTTGAAAAAAAAAGTAATAATTTCGAAGAAAATTTATTTAGCACTAAATTTTTCTTCAAAGTTTTAAATTTTTTGCATGCAAAAAAATACTTCAGACTGCAAATACGGTATGCACAATTAATTTTTTTAGAGACGATTTTTTGCCTGAGATAACGAATAAATGATTGATCGTAAATTCATAAAAAACGACAAAAAAACGGCAATTTATTTTTTTAAAGAAAAAACCGATCTTTCCAGGTTTTAAATAGTGAAAAAAATTCACCATTATATAAAAATAAGCAATTGAATTTAATGAACCTATTCGACTTGATGGCACCAAAATGATGCGATTCGTCTTCGAGGCACCAAGGTGATGTGATTTGACGGATGTGCCGAACGTGGAAAATCTTCAGTTGTAACCAAATCATTAAGTTATTATAGGACCATTTAGTTTTGTAAATGTTTCACACACAATCTTGCATTTAACTTCATTATGATTGCGACTACTTAGCCAAATAGTCGAATTTCAGATTTTATACTAAATACTAAATTATACTAAATTACATGGTAAATGATACAATTCTACGATATGTACATCTTTAGAATATTTTTTATTCGAATTTCCATGCAAATTAGGCTATCCGTTAATTTTTTACGAATATTTATTGTTTTATCACTTATCTGCCGGTTTGACAACTTTTGCCAAAGAGTTGCTTGCTTCAAAGACAGGTAGTTGGTACCATCTGGATTTTTTAAAAATAAAAGTATTCCTGAGGGAGTAGAACCATAATTCACTGAACCACTCTTACGCGCTCTTCCACTTTCTCCCTACTGATTTACTGTTATTTTATTTTTTTATTTTTTTTCATATTTTTCATCTAAAGCAATAATGAACATTTTGTTCATTATAATAAATTAAATTTACTCATAAATTTTAGGTAGATAAAATTTAAAGTTATAAAGTATGATAAAACATAAACAGCAAAATATTGGTGGCAAAATAAGGCAAATAAATGGAAGAAGGAAAGACGGAGAGGGGGAATGAAGAAAGGACGAAATAAAGAAAAAATTTCGTATAAAAGCTACAGCTGTACTTTTCCAAATAATCTGTAGATAAATTAAATTCTGCTTTAATGAAATCAACCGGCAATCTACAGGCTAAAACCTTAGGCCATGGAACAAAATATAGCGCGAGACAAGGCCAATAGTCTCGGTGAAGTAATGAATTTAGCAATCATCAACGTGTCAACGGGTGAATTAATTAATTATCGGAAAATTTTCACCGGCGGGTGGTCGTCCATTATTTTTTATAAATGATTTTTATTTCCACTATTTTTCATCTTTTACATCTTTTCAAGAAAATTTGAATTAAATAAAATAAAAAAAATATTTTGCAATTCAAAATTAGTTTTGCTTTTCGTGGCAGAAAGGTTCGCTGGCGAAATGGTAAAGTAGCTCGGCGATTGCCTATTCCGATACGCAAGGCATCTCCCATCATGCAGTGAATGTGAAATATGAACATGCGAATCAAGCTTGGAATAAAGGTTTAAGCTCTCGAAGGGACTATTTTAACTCCGTTTAAAAAGTCTAACAACCGTCAAGCTAGATGCGCACGAGGTGAACTTTTTAAAATATCAGAACGCTTATGAATATAGGCAATTAGGCGATAGCAGTCCACAATCCAAGAGCATCGCTTCCCTGTCATAGATACATCTATGCATAGCTGCAGTGGCGTTTTGGTTTTTCAGGCCAGTCTGGACTTGTAATTCTCATATGCCAAAAGGAACGATCATTCGTATGAATCTGATCAGAATAAGGAAAACTTGCTAACAATCGAAATGTCTTCTTTTAAACCAGGTTCCACAATATTTACGGTGATGCCGCTACTCCTAAATTGCACGTGAATGATCTGGATAACTTGGCTAGATTCTATATAGATTTCGCTCTATCAACGGCATCCTTTCTAAAAGCAATGCCGTATTAACCGCGCGTGGGATTAGATATGAGCGTATAGAATAGTAGAAAACAATGGATTACCCTTGGACTCTACTCCTATCAAATATTTTATCAGCTAGTGTTATTCGAATGGAAATAGGACATCACAGATATCGCAGATCTAATAGAACTTCTGGCTATTAGAATACTGCAACTAGATTCAAAATCAGAAATATTTTGCCTTCATGAAACAACCATAGCTTAGGAAGCGCTGAGAAAGTGATGATTGAGACTTCTTTGAGACGAAAATTAACCATGACGCGGCGTCTATCGCCAAAGCAGTTTAAACCATATGATTGCAACTGAAAACTGCTAAAAGAGCAATAAATTATTTTTTAGAAATTAAAAAAAATAACAAATTATTAAGTTGACCTGCTTAGATAAGCCTATCCAATCTCCTTCAAAGAATATAAGAATATATTGTTATGGGCAATTCTTAAGAAAGGTAATAAAAGATATTGTGACAACTACCAAATAATTAACCTGCAAGGTTGCTCTACGAAAATTTTCACTTTTCTTCTAAACAGATTTCTAGGAGAATTTCTAGGAGTCAAGAAGTACTCTAATCATGGTGGAATTAGATAAGGTGCTGATATTCAGATCAAGAAAAGAAATTGCTTCAGATATCCTTAATTGAGCGGTTTTACTGATTTTTTATGCTCCAGAGAGGATCACTTTTAGTCCATGAATTTTCAAGTTATCGAACTATCAATGAGAATTTTTCACCTTCTCCTAGCACTTTTAATTAGAAAATAGAAGAACCAAGTGGTTTACAGTTCGGATCATCGTTATTCAGTAGTTAGGCTCTCATTTCCACCAGGAATAAATCGGTAGTTAAAAATGCTGACTACTCAACTATTTCCATCTCCAAATGACAAGGTGAATTGAAAGATTGGATAATTATCGAGTTAATGAAAAGCAAGTAAAATTTTGTTGATAAACTGATAAGCGATAATCAAAGATTTATTAATTTGCGAGAAAAACAATCAACGATAAACAAAATGCATAAAAACATAAGAAAAGTTCGATTAAAATTAACCTTTTTTTATATCGAAAGATTATATTATTTATATTAATTGATATAGATTAACAGGGAAATAAACAAATAGAATAGAAAAGTAGAAATGTTCTTCATCCAAAATAACGATGTTTTAGCAACATTTAACCTATTCATTTACTCGCAAATTTCATAGATTTCATAAAAATTAACAGATTCTTGTCAAATTGTCAAAGCCAATCCTTAGTCCTTAAAATAGGTACAACTTGTACGAAGATCAAGCATTTATTGATATCATACAAAAATTATATACTAAATTGAGCAATTATTTGGTATTAGTAGAATATAATTTATGGAGATTGGTCCACATTAAAATATTGTATCGTTATAATCCTCATCGTTACAAAAGAATTATAATCTTCCAGGATACTATTCTTCTTTAGCACACCACTTAACAAATTTTATATCCAGTAAATCAGCACAAATGATAACATGGAAGTTAATAAGGCTCAACATTTTGTGTAGACTCTATCATATATAATAATAGGACGAACCGCAGAATATACCAATAGTCCAATGTAAGCAACAAATACCATTTAATCATGGTTTTTGCTAATTGTAGTTTGGCTAAGGCCAAGCCAGGTTAAATTATGAAATCGAAAATCTGTTCGCTAAGAAAACTCAAATTAGACGAATTATTTAGAGGACTGAAAATTTTCAGCTATAAAGATAAAACCAAATTGGTGTTAATAATAGCAATATTATCAAAAAATATTGATAATAATTTGCCAAGATTTTTTTAACTTTTTCTTCGATACAAGCGCTACTTCTTTCCAGGGATTTCTGAAATGAAAAGAAATTATTTAAAATCTAAAATTATTTTCATAACAAAGTTAAGCAAAGTTTAATGAGAACATGAAAAATTAAAAATATTAACCTCAGTTTTAGTAGCTTCGCTAGCACACCATGGACAAAGTTTAGTATGTTTTGCAATTGAAAATATCGCAGTAAAACAACTCCCCTCAGTTCGAACGAGAAAATCGACATTTTCAGATGAATTCATTATCAATCTTGTATTATTTGCATTTGCTGAATCGCATGTTCGGTTAGACTTATTTATCGGGTCTAATCCAACAATTTCGCAAGAGAGAACGATATCTGATGGTTCACCTTTTGTCCAGTGGCTAATGAATGGACGAGCATTATCCTAAATATTATCCTGAGGCAAATATAAAAAAGAAACTTTTAAACATATAAATTATTAAATAAATTTAAATGTAGCTATGTACAGTAGCGCAAAAATTAGGCCGTATTAGGCTGTCCCTAAAGGCAAATTTTGCCTTAAGGCATTATAAATTTCTAATAGAATTAACTGCCATATGAAATTTAAGAAATTTGAGATTAGATAAGAAAGGCATAACAAATAAAATATTTCTTTAAAGAACAAATATATTAATTGCCGCTGAACGGTGCTAATTTTTGAAGTCGGCTTATTTTTTCATTGTTGTTCAGGTTTCGGATTCGAAAAAATTTTATCTCCTTTCTTGAGCCATCAGCGCTTCTTATATTGGCTTATTTTTAGCTTAGATGGATTGATGCAGAAAATAAGTGTAATATTTTGTCGTTTTTCCGCATTGGCTATCTATCCATAGCCATCACTTGTTTTTTTTTGTTGTCGTCGTCTTTCATATTCTGGCCATTCGACGGTGAATTATACCGTATAATTTACTTAGTCTTCAGTTTGTTCGTAAAGATAGATATTACGAAGGTTGAAGGTTCACTTCCGACGGTAGCTTATTCCAGGAAATAATTTTGATAAGGTATGAGCACCAAGCAATTTGTCTCCCAGCTAAAATTAACAACCTGGGCACAAAACTTTTGAGCAGCCAATAGTTTTTTCGATTACTTATTTTTACGAGCAATTTAAAATTATATATATTATTAACTGAAAGTGGGTTGTTCAGAGATTTTTCGAGAAAGGCTTACTTTAACAGTATATGCAGTAATCCTCCAACTGATAGATAACTCTTCATTGTTGAGAAGATTTGTTTTTCTTATCACAATACGAGGATTTATACAGTCTGCTGTATTAAGACAACCGCGTATCCATTCTAATCGCTTCAATTCTAACTCAATCCAGAAATCAATTTTTTTATCATACGATACGCATTGGGAATTAAGGAAAGTGGATAAGATAAGAATAAAATAAATCATAGCAATGATCGACTCGAATGGAACTGATTTTCGACTTATATATTTTCACATTTACTATCATTCGATTGATAAGCCGATAATGTCGACGCAAAAATAGAATCTTACGGAATGTCGTGAGAAAGTAGAAATGCAAAAAGTTTCCTCAAATAAAGTTTTTGGCGTAATATTGGTTCAAAGAACGACACGCCGCTTTGTGCATATTTGAAAAGGGTCACCAGAAGCGGATGGCTTTTGCATTTTATATTTTATATATATTTTCGCTTTCGTATTTATATTTATTTCAATAATGCCACGTGGGAATTCTATTATATTTGTTATATAAATTGCGATTATTATAAATCTAAAGTTCTCCTTAATTAAACAAAGGAAAATTGTCAATAGAATTTTAATTTGTGCTTTACTACCAAATAGTATAATTACATTAAGTCACATATGGCATATGACAATTTATTTTTAATTGTCTTTGACTATTTTCGCTTAAATTACTTTACAAGTTAATGTAAGGCTTTCTCGAGAAATAGAAATATTTTTCGATAAAAAATAGTGAATCCAACGAATAATCTCCTTTTTTTGATGCGATTAACGAGTTTCAGTTCTTGCAATTCCTTTATTTACACCTTAATAGGCGAATAATTTTTATTTTATTTTATATATAAAATTTGCAAGTTTGTCAATAAATAATTTACAAATAATAAGAAAGAAAATTTAGAGAAATTCAAATTCTTGAAATTTTCAAAAGTTGAAGTTTATTAGCGCTATTTTTTAAATAAATAAATAAATTTAAATAAAAAATATCACATTTTTTTTCTACGGAGAATTTCTCATTTTATATTTTTACATATTAATTTTAAATTAAATTTTGGGTATAAAAACCACAGTAAAAATATTTAAAGCTTTTCAACAAAACAACAAATTGACAATGAAAAACAATCAAAAACACTATTTTAACAATTTTGCATTTTTAACTATTCCAATTCTAAGTGCGGAAATTAAAGTGCGAAATTAAAAAGTTCTCTTTTTTAAATTTATCAACGAACTTATTCGCTCGCTAAAATTCAAAAAAGCCTCTGCTTCTTTGCTTTTCGCGGAAGTACAAACAGGGGGTGATAAAATCGGACTATTGGGCCTATCCGATGAAAGGCTTCGTGATTTCGTTCTGAAATATTCACTTTGCACATTAAATACAAGAATTTTCATTTCACGGATTTTTTTCTTTTAACGCAAAAAATATGAAAATATGGAAAATTAAGCCTTTAATTCCAATATATTCAGTTTTCCTCCCAAAACAAAATTTAAAATATGTGAAGCTATTTTCTTATTTTTATAGGATTGTCACCTCGTAACAAATCACTCACTCGACAATGGAAAAACAAAATTTGCACCATCAAGATTTTAATACTGATTCAGTGATAACTCCTAAGGAGCAGCAATAGTATCTTTCACGACTTCATTTAAAGTAAGGTATTCGACCATCGTGTCAATGTCAGTAAAATTTATATTTGTCTGAGGCTGCATTCTGCATTTGTTCCAACTATCAATTGCTGCCAAGAAAGCCCTAGTCTAATGAAAAGAAGCAAAATAAGGAATATTTAGAAGGCGAAATCTGAGCTGAATTAAATCCACGAAATTAAAAAAGAACTTACCTTTCAGATTCACTGAATTTACCACCATCTGCTTCTTCATTAAAATTATTTGCTTCACTTTTATGCGATAAAGCTGTATAGGTAAAACTATTCGAGATTTTTCGCAATTTTACGATTTTCTTTTCAGGTTTTTGTTCTTGTTTGTTTGGTCTTTGCAGCAATTTTTGTGTAAAATCGGGTGATAAGCTACTGCACTGCAACTGCAATTCATTCAATTGCATTAAATTATAAAATTGGTTTTTTAAAAAATATTAGATTTAAAAAAAATGTTATAATTAGTCGAATTAGAAAATTTTAAAAGTCCTTTTTTATTTATATTTATATATAAATTACATTTATATTTGTAAATTTATATTTTATATAATTTTCTTTGTTCCATCGATTTTTTAAAATTATTTTACTAAATTTTATTAATTTTATTAAAATGAAAATCTTTTATAAAGGAAAATTAGTGAATAAATATTTTTTCACATTTTTTTTCGGTTATTAAATTAATGATCAATGATATTTAATATTTTTCGATAATAGATTATAGTTTTGCTTCGATTATTATTTATTGGATTATAAATCATATTAACAAATGAAATTATTTATTCGAAATGGCTTTGAAAATGAGACTAAAACCATTAAACAATACTAGCAAATATTTTGAAAGGTTTAAGGTTATATCGGTTTAGGCAGTGGAAAGGGGCTTTTGTTAAGTATAGTACCAGATCAAGTGACTTGGAAATAGCATATAGTTGTAGTCAGCCAGTGGAGCCAGCCTAACCATTAATGTGGCGAAGAAGGTGAAATAACTTTGGCAGGTAAATTGCAGTGAAATTTTGGAAGTATAAATATAAAAATCATAATTAATGATATAATTTTCTGCATAGATATTTTCGAAGAAATATTTTAATTTTAAATAATAAAAAACAAAATGGTTTTTAATTTTAAAATTTATAGTTGTTAACTTTTAAAAAATGAAGAGAAAGTCTTCAATTTCATACTTACATTTTCAGGTTCCAACTGAAGTTGAATACATTCGGCGTCGTCCATTTCCATTTCTAAAATTTTGGGAATTCAATAAATTTTTTGTATAAATTTTTTCATTAACAATTGATCATAGAATTTCATAACAAAAATTTTGCAAATTAAACAATTTTAAACAACTTTTTTCGTAAATTTATGAAATTCTTCGTATATTCCATGAAAATTTTTCGTCATATTTTTCCATCACTGAGGCGCTTATTTAACTTTAAGGTCTTAAAAGTTTTGCAATATAAGCTATGGCATTCTGATTCAAGGTATTTTGAGGTAATTTTTCATCTGTTGTTCTATATCAGTAGTTTCACCATTGGCATAACAATTCGTCATATTTAAAGTTAACAAGGTTCAGATCCTTACATATATATTCTAGAAACCATAATCACGGCGCAGAAACGAAAGGTTTTTAGATTAAAAATACACTTAAAAGAAAATGCGTCATATAAGCCAGATTAAGAATTTTCATATCTTCAAGGACCTCTCAAATCCTCTCACCAAGTGGACACCAGGTAGTTCATGCACCACACCATTAAGGAATGCCGCATATATATGTATTAAGAAGGTTTTTCTCGAAAACAAATATCATCGAGATTCATCGAGATATTTAAAATTCAAATAAAAGTTATAATTTTAAAAGCATTTTAGTCATGCTTCATGAAAAAGCTTTATGATAACTGCGCAAATTTGAAAGTATTTGCATAAATTTTAGAAATTAAAAATAAAAACCTTATTCAAGAAATATTCTGAAAAATTCACTTCACTTTAAAGAATAATTAGTGAAGTAAGTCTTTACTTACTTCAGTCAAGCTTCACATTGTTCAATGTTTGTTCATCGATAAAGCTTATTGAATTAGAAGAGGAAAAATAATAGAAAAAATTTACACTGTAAACATTACATTCAAAAAGGTTTTGGAAAAATTTATGAAAAAATTCATTTTTGTACCATACTTGCACACAAATTGCTGGAAACCTGAGGTTTTCTCCAGAGGATATGTAGATTGGTTCTCAACAGCACTATGAATTTTATGGGATATTCATTCTCTTCTCACAAGGAATCGAAGCCATGCTACCTTAAAGGAAATAAAATGGATCTAATCTGCTTTTATTCTATTTTTTTTGCGATGTCATATCCAGGTTATGTACTATTGAAATAATTAGAATGCTCAGATTGAAGGAAGATGAATTGAAGGAAGAAATTTCAATTTTTTATTTTTTTCCCTTAAGGAATTAAGAGACAGAATGGTTTTTATTCGAATCATCACTTGAAGTGCCTGCTTCAGATCCACGGCAGAAGTGAACCTCCTGTTGTTAAGAAACCCGTGCACTCGCTTCTTTAAAGCTGACTTCCTAATTTCTCACCTTAAAACCAGTGGAGAAACTTCAGCCACAAATAAAAAGCTAAAATTTTTCGAAAAACTAAAATCGATATGGAGAAAAATAAAAATTGGGAATTTTGTTGATTTAATGAATAAAGTAGTGAATGAATAAAAATTATTTGAAAATAAAATAAAGAAACAAATTGCAGATGTGGCTTTTAAACTGATTTTAAGGGGGTATATTGAGACTAATGAAGACAATCGATACGCTAAAGCAACCGTTTTCAATTCCCATCGGAACAAATACTTATATAAAATGCTCATTAAAAGGAAACAATAAGTGATTTATGCAATCATCAGGCAAAAATCTTAAAAGTTTCATTATCGAGTCACCTCTTTGGAAATAGTACCACAGTTTCCAATCAATCAGAATTCATATAAGGCCACTTAAATTTGTTTGCACAAATCTTGCTAGCTACTTCTTTTATTCCGATTAAAGGCATACTGCAAGGACTCTATTCCCGCACTAGGGAAGAGAAAATCTCAAAAGAGACTTTCTAGTAATTATCGCCGATCCACGTATATCTATAAACGAATTTCTGGTGAAAAGATCTTATGCTATTGTCGATAAAGGCAATCAAACTAGAAATATTGCATATTTTAAAAAAGTCAAATATAAATATAATCAAATATAAATAATAATATAAATATAAATAATATAAATATAAATATAATCGAAATAGATTTAAAGCCTGAAAGCCTAAAATTTTCATAACTATCGCTTAATTTCTATCTTTCTACTATAAATTTTTTCGCTATATAATATTCAAATTTAAAAGATTCTTCATGAAAATAGAATCAGAATTAGAAATAGAGAAAATAGAATTTATTTGATAAATGATAGGCATAAATCAATGTCAATCCAAAAAGTTGACAATTTTAGAATTTCGATCTTGATAGCGATCATTAAAAAATTTGTGGCAATATTCATCTTTCGCTTTTATCAGTGAGTGTTAAGTCAATCAGTTAAGTCAACTGAATATTGTAAGACTAAAAAAATTTTAAATTTTTGCCAATTAAAACACTATATTTCAATAAATTATCGCTTAAAATTCAATTTTGAAATTTAGAAATAAAGTTGAATTTTTATTTTTCTTTTTGCAAATTTCATTTTTCCTCAATATTTTAATAGTATTATAAGGCGCTTAATGGCATTCTGCCTTGGCAAACATCATTTCGATAAATATTAATTACAATATCTGGCAAATATCTTTGCGCAACATATTGCTTAATACTGGCGAAAAATTAGGTGAGAAAACAAAAAATTAAAAAGCAACAGTTTTCATGTTCTCTTAGTGAAATTCTAATTCCTTCTAATTAATATTTTGAAATAAAATAGAAAAAAATTAAATAACGTTTAATAATAATATTAAGGATTAAACGAGAAAAAAATTAAAAGTTTCCCAAAAATAATCACTAATTAATGTATTATAGAAGTAATAAAAAATATAGCCTAGCAACGAAATTCCTTTTTTATTATTTTCATTTCAATTAAATTAGTGCATATTTAAATAAAAATCGTTAACAAACTTTTTTTTTAAAAATAATTTCAATTCTTTCGACAACTAATTTAATCAATTTCTCTAATTTTTATTATTATTTTTACTATTATTAATTATTTTTTATTTATTATTTATTAATTTTTTACATTCTATTGTATTATTTATTAATTTTTTACATTCTATTGTATTAATATTATTTTAATATTATTTTTCATCATTTTTATTATTTTTTACTGCTATATTAAATTTAAAAATAATCATATCAAAATTTATTTAATCAAAATTTTAAACTATTAATAATAAATATTTCGAAGAACTATAGGAGAAATCAAGAAGAATTGCTAAATAAAGCTTTAAAGCGAAATAAGAATCTTTTTTATAAATAATCAGCGATAAAATAATTAATTGAAAAATATTTATTACTAATTAATCGAGATTATTTAAGTAAATGTAATTAAGGCGAAATTTCGTTTAAGGATGAATTCATTCTGAGAAAAACTTAAACCTTAAAACTTATAGGTATTCTTGAAGATGTATCCATTATCTATCGAATAAATATTAAAAATAAATATTAAATATTAAAAGTGTTTTGGTTAACAACAAAAAAAGAAATAATAAATTCCATAAATTGGAATAATTAAGTGATTTATTGAAATTTGATTATTCCATTTTAACGGTAATAAATCTGTCATTAAAAGCGAAATTCGCATGATGATGAAGGTCGACCTCACTTCTTCTAAGTATCTCTTTACCTCAGTCCAGTAGCCAGTAGGGCCAACTTGAACGAGAAACGCTTTTTGGCTGTATTCATTCAATATCTTAAAACACTAAAAAACAACAAAATAATTGTATATGAATTTATTCTTCGTTATTAAAATTGAACCATTTTGGTATTGCTTAAATTAATAATGATTCAATTCCATAATTTAATCAGTTTTTCTTATAATAATCCTGCAGAAGAATAGAATAGCTCAGTGGATTATTGCTTAGTTTGGAGTGCCGATGGTGAGATTTTATTCACGGCAGAAGTAAGCCTGTCCAAAAAATCCGGGTGATATTGGCGACTCATAACATAGTATAAGTAAGATTTGACAGCATTATTTATATATTGGTGGAGTACACTTAAAAAAAATTTTTATACTTCATATTTTCAATATTCCAAGTTATATTCTAAGCAAAATCCAGTGATTGCATAAGTAATAGGGCTATTTTTTTTTTAAAGAGTCCTCCCCATTACTGGTTAAACTCGCTCCACTGGCTTGTCGCATTGAGACCATATGCCAGAGAGTCCCTTGGCGATAGAAATACAGGTGAGTCGCCAGCATCATCCGGATTTTTGTACAGGTTTACTCCTGCAATAAGGCTATTTGAATGGTTAAGAATAAAAGAAAAATCTTTAAAAAGTAAAATTATCTCGTAAACAATTATCCTCGTTCAAAACTAGTTTTCCGATAGTTCGATAGCAGCACATCTTTGTTTATATACTAATAAACACTTTTTACATCCATTTTAAATCCGAATTCTCGGATTAGTTGCAAGTTAAAACTAATATAAACCTTTGAAAAATCTTAGAATCTTTGAAAATTCGAAGAAATTGAATATGATAGATATTTATAAAATATTATTTAACAATATTATTTAACAAACGTTGAGTATAATGCAAATGCAAATATTATGATTTTGAAATTTTAGCCTAAAGCTTTGCAAAGAAAAGTCTGAAGTCTCCCGCCTAAAGCAATATTACTTAAATCTACCTGCAAAGCTAAATTAAAATAATTTTTTAAAATCTTATCGCCAATTATTGCATTGAATCACTTAGCATATATTGTATTTTATTCATTACTTAGCCAATTTTGACATTGGCGTGGCATATATACCGTAGCCTAACATTTTAAGACTAAATGATTGAAAAATTCTCCGAAAGTAACTAACGTAGATCTTATAATCCACCTCATTTCTGAGAAATATCTCGTATTCTCAGAAAGTGGTCGGATATGGCCAAATGGCCAGTGAATTTTAAGCAATGGGAATTTTTAATAGACGGAAAAAAGGTGCAAAAGTGTGAATCGTGTAGTATAAAACCCGTAAAGCCGTATACTGGGGATCTTCATTAAAATTTTGCAAATAATAAAAATTTCTTTGCATTCTTTTATTTATTTTGAAATATATTGAAAGCCCTTTCGTGTTTACCCAACTTACTTGCAAATCTTCAAAACATTCGATGATATGAATTTCTTATAGTTGTACATGTTTATTTAGTTCTTTCCATTTTTCTGCATTTTTTTCTAAATGACATTTAGCCCGATAGCTCGTAAAAAATTTTTTTCAAGTCCTTCACATCAAAATAAAACAATCTTCTGGTGGTTGAGTCGGTTGAAAGCAACAAATTGGGTTGTGTCCATGTGCCTAAGCCTATCGCTGGAAAACAAATCCCAGTGGGCGAAAGAGGATTGCATGGCGGTGACCCACTCTTTTCTGCAAGTTATTCTCGGGTGATAGGCCTTTAACTGTGTTCAGCTAAGCATCTAATGATGATCACCGTTAGAAGGAGAATCTACTTGCAAACATTGAAAATAATCTAACATAGATTTAAGAGAAACACACGGGGATCGGTTATTTCTCGATTCCATTCTCAAAAGACTCGAGAATTTAACTATAAGTTTACATAACACTATGTGATAGAGTGGCTCAATGGTTTAATGGCTTATTTCTTTTAGAATATTCGTTTGGAGTGGCCACAATCTAAAGTTCGGGAAGTTCGTTGACCTCTGTCAAGTGGCTCTCCGGCAGAAATTCGCCTAGTTTTCCGACAAGCCAGCCGAAAGATCTTAAGCTAGAATAAAATCATCACCATTATCATTATCGTTATCAGTTCAAAAGTAACTTTTATTTTGCTTCATTTTTGTATACGATATATTTCCTTTTATACATATTAGAGAAAAAATTCAGACCCCAATTCCATATCATATATCATAGTTCTTTTAATTTCCGCTGATAAGATTGATTATTTTTCGAGCAAAATTAATTAATTATTGCAGATAATTTGCTGCAAAATTGATAATTTCTGTTGTTTTATCAATGATAATATTCAATGGAAAATAAATTATTTAGTCATGAGAAAGAAAATTTCTTCCTAATCTTTTTTTTGATCGATTTGGAAATATTTAGCTGCAAAATATTTTTAAAACCTCAAAACGATTGTTTTTTTGCAGTAGAATCTGTGAAATTTTTCAAATTTTTTTGTTCTATTTTGAATTTTCTGGAGGGGGGTCGTTAGGCGGGTGTCGTAGTACCATTTGTTGTTGCTTGGTTATTCGAGTTTGGGCCTTGTTTTATTCGTGTAAAACGTGAGTTTTCTTCATCCATTCGCTAAATTTATT
This sequence comes from Dracunculus medinensis, assembly GCA_900625125.1. Lineage (NCBI taxonomy): Eukaryota > Metazoa > Nematoda > Chromadorea > Rhabditida > Dracunculidae > Dracunculus > Dracunculus medinensis. Next base: position 55,485 of record UYYG01000121.1, on the reverse strand, counting down.
TATCGGTTATTCAAACAAATGCAGGTTTCTTGTTTACATTTTTAAAATTTTATTTACACTTTTTTTATTGTTTTTTCGTTTTTTTATTTTTTCTGTAGTATTTTTATAAATACACATCGATATTTTGTTTCATTTTTAACTGATAAATTATCGATCGGTAAATTATCGATAAGAAAAAAAGAAAAAATGACGAACCAAAAACTCTGAATTCTATAAGTTTTTCTGATCGCCTGGAATTTAATAGAAGAATTCGCTTTTAATGACAATCGGTATTTAATGATATTTACAAAATTAAAAAAAGCAATTTTTCAGATGCATGACACTTTAGATGCAGCGTTGTCATCGGCCGTTCTTGCTGCTCGTCATTTTTACAATTCTCCTACTGAAAATAATGAGGCGACTTTGAACAATGAACTTTCCGTAAGGATTTTTTCTTTTTTTTTAAGGGAAGTTTTGAGTATCTGGAAGGCACAGGAAGGCAAGGTTTAGCTTTTGTATATTAATCAATTTCAAGTCTTAAATCATCATTCTTTTAGTAACAATACGATCCTTTCGTGAAAGATGTAGGATTCGTCGAATTTTAGTTCAACCATCAATCCAAATTTTCTTCGTTCTGTAGAGCAGATAGGAAAAAAGAGTGAGGAGATAAAATTATAATGATGCTTCAGAATTAAGAGAAGATTTTTGAACAAAGTAGATATTATATGGAATATTGTATCATGAGAAATAATCAACCGCATATACGGTCCAGCCAGAAATGCGGTTATACTTTTTCGCTTTTTATTTAAGAATTATTGGTTGAGTTCGTGTATTGCTCGAGGAATCGAATTTATTGATATTTAAAAAATTAAAAAGTTTGGAAATTATAATAATTGGATAAGAGTAAGTTTTGTGGGAATGGCCATTTCTTAATTTTGACTGTTTTTTAGCTGATTTTCAAGGCAATTTAATATTAAAAAAACAGTATTATTGATAATTTTCATAAGATTTATTGTGTTATGTTGATATATTTGATATATTTATTGTGTTTATCACAAATGAAGTGTGCCGTTTTTCTAGTACGAACCTTGCAGCGTATTACGCCACTCTCCTGCTAGAAGATTCACATAGCATAGTACCTTATATATATATATATATAATTTACACATCTTTTGCAGACTCTTATATTAATTACATCAAAAATCGACCCAACAGCGCGGTTATCGGTGAAAAATGTAAATTTTAATGAGTTACTTAATTTTTCTACTACTTTATTGGGAAGAAAAACAACATCGGCAGTTACGCGTTCACGGCTTATACTTTTTCTTTTCAATCTAGGTTGGTTGATTTTTTTATGGAATATTTTTATCATTTCCTATTTTATGTCGCTATTTTATTATTAAAGCACACATTACAGAAAGCCAAATAGAAATTTTATGACAGATATAATTGATGATTCATTATTAAAGAATTTTAAGAATTTATAAAAGAAAAGTGTTGTTTCCTTTTCTGATTGAGTTTGCTTCGACATTTTCTTAATTATTCTTACTTGAAAAATTAGTTTCATCAATTTATTCCTTAATTAGCAATTTCAATATTTTTATTATTCATCATGAAAATTACTGCTTCTATGTTAAGATGTGAGAAAGTACGCTTGTTCTTTCTCAATTTTTGATTTCCTTTATTAAATTTTAGATCTGAGAATTATTTGGCGGTTAACAATGTGGAACTGTCTTTACATCTCATCTCTTTTCATCATTCATTTTTGTTATTTAATCAATTTTTTATCTTTTTTCTTATCTTTTAGTCTTTTATAATGTGCCAATTCGGAAATACTTAGCTGGAGAATCAATTCAGTTATGTGGATATATATTTGATGTTTTAAAAATTTCTTTATTAAATCAACTCGGTCCACAGAATCTTATAGATATTTTACGCCTCATTCAAGTTCGTAGCAACTTTTTATCAATCATTTTTATTTATTCACTATTTATATTGCTGTTGCTGTGAAAAAAATTTCCGTCCAAGAATTTTCATAACTTATGTTTTTTATTTTTTAAATTTGTAATATATATATATATATAAGTTATTAAAGTTTTGAAATATATTTCAAGGTTTTGACTTATGAACGCTCATTATCGCTTGGTGTTTGGGCGAACGATTTGATTTCTTTTCTTTTAACTGAAATGTTAGCTTTATTTTCTTTTTTTTGTTTTCTTTTCCACCATTTAAAGCCTTCTTTAAACAATATATTCGGAAAAAAGTGCGCTCCGAAAATTTTTATTTTTCGATAGATTTGTATCGATAGATTTGTTTAAATTTTTTTTAGAATTGGAGATGAAGAACCAGAATGGATGCCATATTGCACTGCGATTTTATGTAATTTGGCTTCAAGATCAAAATCAGTTTGTCAGCGGATAAGAAATTCAGTATGAAATTTTCAAAAAATTTGATCGGAACTTAAACCAATATTCGTTTGTTTTTCTTTGTATTTTCTTGAATGAAAGCTTTAAGCTTTTCTTTTTTTTTTGCAGAGCTCTTATAAAGCCTTCAGTCAAAAAATATTAAAATTGCTTGCTCACGATTCTCGGATGGTTGTTGTTTCCTCTTTGATTCTTGTTGGGTATTTGGAAGAAAGGTTGCGAGATACAGTTAGATTTATAATAATTTGTAGATTTATAAATTCTTTACTGAGAAGTATTAAAAGAATGGTCACTAATATTTGGCCAAAAATGAAAAATCTTTTCATTTCTTTTATTTCTGTTGTTGATCTAATGTTCACTAATGATAATGTATTTTTTAAAGTTTAATGTATTTTTAAGGTTTTCCGTTCTCGTAATATTCCACAGACTTTTCAATGCGTATTTAACGTCCTAATTCTTGGTGATTGTTTAATGACGCGGCATATTGCAGCCGATCTTTTAAAAAGACTTGTTGTTAGCGACATCCCTACGGTTAATTTTATTATTTAACATAACTTTGCTCGTTAACTTTTTTCAAAAATGAGGCATGAGACTGCTCTTATTTATTCTTTTTTTTTTGATTTTTATCATTTTCAGTTTTTATATTAGTTTATTCAATTTAAAACATGGTTAAGAAATCTTTTTTGCGTAACTAAAATCGCCCTATCTCTTCATTAGTTCATATCTCTCTTCAGCTTCCTCTATATCCTCAAGTTCACTTTTAATAGAAGGAAAATAGTTTCCAATTTTTTTCTGCTGAATTTTTTTACAAGACAATAATTTTTGTAAAATCAATATACAATAATATTGTTATATATTACTATAATAAAATATTTAATGGAATTTCTTAGGTTTCTTCCACTCCTCAAATCACCGCAATGGGCAAAGATCTTACAAGTTATTCATTTTTTCAACATTCTATTGAGATGTTAGCTGGTTTATTTGTGAAAATGGATCCGAAATCTGAAGAATCACTAAAAGTTTTTTTTATTTACTTTAACTTAAATATTTCTGTTTTTTTTGCGTGAAATTTGACTTCTGAAAAATTTTTGGCGAAGTTTTTATTCTATTTGTTATTATTTTCAGATATATGATATATTTTTATCATTTTGTTCTCTTCCGCAATTAGTTTCTCCAACAGCTTTGGCTGTTTTAAAAATTCCTGCAACAGAACAGCGATTTACTACACCAATTCGATCTATTTGCTCCACTTCACAGATGTCCTTTATTGATGCTATTGTGCCAGAAGTGCCTCTTAAGGCTATTCGACTTCTGCGATATTTGTTACAGGTTGTTTTTTGGTTTTGAATTCGTAACTTTTCTCTTCTTTAATCATATTTAATCATGTATGCATAATTCAGGAATGTATTGAAAGTGGTGACCATATACAGAATTATGTTCCGCATGAAATCATTTTAACTCTTGTTGAAGACTGTCTGAAAACAGCCGTTGAGACAAACAGTCAATATGTAGCGTTTCAGTGTGATCGTATAAATGAAGGTCTTCGATTGGTTGGAGGTGTGAATGAAAATTTTCACTTTGCAGAAAATTTCACTTTTTCTTTTCGTTTTCACTTCTGAATTGATTTTTAATTTTCTAAATTGATATCGTTTTTTACTTTTTAATATAAGCATGAATATATTTTTTATCCTATTAATTTCATATTTTCTTTATATTTTTATTTTTTTATTTTTCCGATAGTTCTCATTTGTTATATTATTTTTAGTTATTGCTAGTGATGATGAAATGCGATCTGATATTTTGGATGTTGTTTCTGCTCCTTTATGCTCCCATCTCGTTGAATCACAAATGATCTCAAATCCAGTAGTCGCATTTATGAGTCGTCCCGTAGTTCAACGAATTGAACCACTTGCGGAATGGAGGTCAGATGATATATAAATATACAAATATTTCCCTTCAGATCCTTCTAAACTATACAAATTTTTCCCTTCAGATCCTTCTAAACTAAGTTTCACAAATGTTTTCATAATTTCTTTCTAAAGAGAAGAATATAAAATAATTTCAATAATTTTATTTTAGAAATAAAATTTAATTTTCAGTGCAAATGGGGTAACAACTGTATTAGAATTATTGAAAGTATTGGCTGATTTGAAAGATTATTCCAAATTACATAAGGATCAATATTGGAAACTTCTGAAGGTTGTTTTCAATTAAATGAAAATGTGGTTTAATAGTGGGAATCTGAAAAGGTAATTTTGCTTTTATTTTTAGGATGAAAGGCTTGTTCCATTTGTGGCCTATGCAGTTGCTTATGGCGATCATCGTATGATTTGCGACGCTCTTCTTTTATACACTCATTGTGCTCAAGTCCATGCATTTCCAACTAAATGGTTATTTTTACTTTTTTTTATTATGCTTTAGAAATTAGTGTTATTTTGGAAGTAGCAAGGTGGTAGAGCTTTATCTATTATTAGAAATTCCAGGTTAAGTGATCTTATTGCAAGTTGTGTGTCTTTCAAATCCAATGAGTTATTGACTAGATCTTGTGATTCACAATCGCTGCAGTAAGTCGACTATTTATTCTTTAAAAATTTCTAATATTTTTGATTTTTTTTAACTTTTAAGTTTTAATTTGGTGGGAATAATATTTTGGATTAATTTTTGATCTTCGAATTTTTTCAAGATTAAAATCGGATTTTGCAAAGGATGACAGAATTTTTAATGGTAGTGAAAGAAGGACGCCAGACAGTCTTAGCTCTGCAAACATCGAAGAAGTTGGATCTAAAATTACGGATGATATGGTGATTTATTTTCTGCTAATGTAATGTAAAATTTTTGATCAAAGGCATTTAAAATTTTTGTTATTAAGTTACTTTTAAATTTGGAAACATTATTAAGTTTTTGTTATTTTAAGGCTTGAAATTTTTTTTAGGTGAAAGATCCAAATATTTCTCAAATTGTCAGCTTGTATGAGCGTAAAATAAATTTGTTAAAAGTAAGCCTAAATTTGTTGTTCATTACTTGAAGTTTCTTTCTTATATTTGTTTTTAAGATCATTTTAGCCGTTTTTACATTTATTTCTTCAACACTTTCTAGATTCGTGAGAAAGAATTGGAAAATTTGTTGGCAAGAAAAGATGAATCGCTAAAGCAAAGTGAACGCTTGCGATTAGTGGGTAATATTGACGTGAATGACAATGAGGTTTGCTTTTTAGTAGTTAGTAATGTTTTGTTAGTAGAAATATCTTTAAAATATTTTTTTTGATTGGAAAAATTCAGATTAAAACTCTTCGTCAAGTGATCATTGATCATGAGAAAAAGGTCATTGATTCGAGAGCTTTAATAATGACATTGCGTTCAGAAAAGAAAGAATTAGAACAACTGTATAAAACACTGAAGGATTCTTTTGATGCAAAGACAACAGAAACTGAGGTTCTAGCTGATGAGTGAGCTTTTTCGTACATTCGAATATTTATATTATTTATATTATCTGCTTTTTGATAATTGAAGTATATAATACAGAAATTTTTAATAATTCCGAAAATTTTATAAATTTTGGAAGAAAATTTTTTATCTAGATTTACTTGCATTCATTATTTTTAGATTAGCTAAGGTTAATCAAGAAAAAGCTGTGTTATTGGAGGAAAACGAAAGTGAAAGAGAATTTTCTATGCTTACTAAGGCTCGATATGATGAGTTGAAAACGAAATTCGATCAGTAAACTTTAACTTATGTGCTTATCGGAATAGTGTTATTTTCATTTCATCCATATTTATTAGAACTGATTTATAAAAAGTTTTCTTTCAATTATTTTTTAAGGACATCTTCCACTCTAATCGAAAAGGACCTTGAATGCATAAAGTTATCAAATGATATTGCAACATTTAAAAGCGATCTTTCGGAGAAAAATGCAGAGATTGAAGGTTATTCAATGATGTTTAAATTATGCTTTTAAGTATGGTTATTATTTTTGCATCGACATTAATCAAAGCACATTGTAGTAATGGTTATCATTTCATCAATCCTATAATTTTGTTTTGCAGATCTTTCGGAAAAATTGCAATCAGCTCAAGTAAAATGTGACGACCTGGAGAAGTTGTATGAAACACGGATTAAAAATCTCCAGAACGAGGTTTTTTTTCAGATCCTCAGTTGTTTATTTAAAATATATTTTCTAATAATTTTTTGCTTATTTGATTTGATTTTTCATGGGAAGTTTTATTTATCCTTGCGTTTATATATTTTGCGATAAATTTTCTGCTTGCTGGAAATGTTTTTCTTGAGATTCTTGTTTATCTTTATTTCTCACATACAAGAAGTTGGGAGCGTAGAATTGCTCAGTGGGTTGTTACTCAGTTCAGAGCGCCGATGCTGAGATCTCTGTAAGAGTGAATATTTCCAATAATTCGAGTGATGCTGGCGACTCACATGTATTTCTATCGCAAAGAGATTGCTTGGCACATTTTTTTGTACGACAAGCCGGCGGAACGAGTCTAACCAGTAATGGTCCTCTGAACTGAGTAACAACCCACTGAGCAATTCTACGCTCCCAACTTCTTGTATGTGAGAAATAAAGATAAACAAGAATCTCAAATTTATTATAGCATATTGCATGTTTGAATAATATTTTGACTACTTTCTATTTTCAATTATTTTTTCTTTTTTCTTACTTATTTCCTTCAAATCCTAAGATTTTTTCAGTTATTGGACCATTCTCAACAAGTTGAGAAGTTGAAAAAGGAACTTGAAAAAGTTTCGAAATTTAAAGATCAAATGTTACGCATGATGAATGAAATATGATTGAACATTCTTTAAAAATGGTGTTTTTTGGTATAATTTATGCAAGATATTTTTACTTTTTATGTATATTTTTTATAGATGTTGCATCCTTTTGCTTTAATATTGTAGACTTATATCTTTCTAAATTTTCGATTATGATAATTCGATCTTCGATTTGATATAATTTATGATAATTTTATGCCACACCATAGGTTTCACTTACTACTTTTTTTTGCTTCGCAATAAATAATACATGAAAAATTTTCTGAATTGCGTTTTTATTATTACAAAATTCCTTTTAAATTTATCATTTAAATGCGCTTTAATGAGTATTCTAATAAAATAGTTATCTCAATTATCACTTATCAATAAATTTTCTTCAAATTTTCCTTTTATTTTTTTTTGAGCGGTTCGAATTTGATATTAGTTTATAAATCTATTTATAAATTCATTAAGATTGCTTTTTAAATTCAAATTATATTTCTAACATAATTGTATTTCTAATATAATATGATAATTCAAATTTTTGCACTTTTTTTTAAAAATTTTTCTATCGTTTTATTTTTCGTTTACATTTTTTTTCAAATTATTAATGATAAATATTAATAGTTATGATTATTTTATATTATATTATATACATTGAGTTTTACCAGTTTTTATATTTGGTTGCTTCAAATATTATTTGTTCATGATTTTGACGGGTTGTTTATAATAGATTTATAATAGATTTCGAGCATTTATTTATTTTTTTTGCATATTTTATATTTTTTATATTTTTATCGTCGATTTCATGATAATATACTGCAAAAGAATATTTTTGTATAATATCAAAGCAAAATTTTTTGAGCTATGTTAGATTAATTTCTCTAAAATACTTTTGATTACTTCTTTCCTCATTCAAACTAATGTACTTTCAAGTTAATTTTTTAATTTTCTAATTTTTGAATGTTTTACTATATATAAATATATATATATATATCCATATGTTTTTATTTTGTAATTTTTTATGTATTTGATGTATATTTTTGATGTTCATATATTATGTCATATATTATATGTATATTTTTTATAGTTATTTTATTTTTTGAAGTTTCTTTGTCAAACTTGTTTTCCAATTCCCATATTCTCATCTTAATAGCTCATACCATTGATGTTTAAATTGTTTAAATTGGTTGCTTTGGCTATAAGGATGAAGTATTTCCAGCTTTTCAAGCTTTTTTAAACTGTTACTACTTAAAAAATTTAAAGTGCACTCCTTTTTCCATTGTCCAAGCCCACCCATATATTCCTACGCTTTTGAAATCTCAAGATTATGTTTGACTTCATTCTTCATTAGCCTCCCATGTTTTCTGCCTGAAATTTGCCTATAGTTAAATCTGGGAATCGTGTTTTCTTGCATTTCTTTCATGTTAAGCATAATTAATTTTAATATTAAATTACAGATATTTTTTAGTTTTGAGGTGCATTTGGAAATTTAAATTTGGGAATTCTCGAGTTTTCTAGCAAAATATTTTTATGATTCATTTCATGAAATAATGGTAAATAAATTTTATAAATTTTTTATTTTCTAAATTACAAAAATGTGCGATGCGTAATATGCGATAGGTAAAAATAAATTGTAAGTTAAATTTTGGTAAAAAAGGAATTGGTGCGTTAAATTCTTTCGCTAATTTGCTTTACATATCCAAATTCAATTATTTTTTGTTTTGATTTTTACCTGTGTTCAAAAAAATAGTTCGTATTTAAGAGATATTTTAATGGGATTTTCATGAGAAAGATCGAATTCCCGGAAAATTTTCCCAAATTATTGCGAAAGCAATTTTTAAAGGTGTAGAATTATTTGTATTAAAAAATATTTGAAACCATTGATATGATATGATATGGTGTTTGCCATTGAAGTGTTATCAGCTATTTGTTTTAAAATTTTTACTAAAAATGATTTAAATATTCTCACAGCAAGTAACATTTTAAGTTTGGTTGACTTTGTCGCTAACTAACTCTTCAATGGACAAAGAGTCACATCGTTTGAAAATTTGGATTTGGGCAGATCTTCAAATGTATTATTTCTACTTTATTTTTATTGAAAGTCCCATCTAGCGACAGAATTTTATGGCCTTGCTTCAATTAGCAATTCAACAATAAAAAATTATAAAAAATAATTTTTACAAAAAATTTTTGTAAAAAATTAAAAATTATTAAAAAATTAAAATTAAAATTAAAAATTTCTGTATAGAAAATTTTTCTTTCTAAAATTTGTCTTCCAATTCCAAAAGATTTATTTATCCGATTAATGATTAAATTATAGCAAAACATTTAAAATAATTTTTAGTTGATTTATTTCTTATAACTTATTTTAATAATTAATGTAATTAATATTAGAAATAATAATTTATTTCTTATCAGACTGAGTCACAACGATTTTATCATTTTTCTTTTTATAATAATAATAATAATTTATTATTTATGTCCATACACATGAATGATTCAAAATAATTTTGATATATTCGAAAGCATTCGAATGGAAATAATTTTTAATTAATTGGCGTATAAATTTGAAAATCTAAATTCATTTAAACCATAGCAGCCACCTTATCGTCTGAGGCTTGCAGACAATTATTACGGAGTGTTAGAGTATATTGTGTGATTGTATGTGGGTGCAGTTCATTTTGTTTATGTACAAATTGATATTTATTGCTGGTTTTATTATAGTAATAGTAATAATAATAATAATAACGATCCTAATAATGATAATAGTAATGATAATAGAAATGATGATAACGGAACCAAACAGAACCAAGAAAAATATTTCTTTGTATTAGCTCCTTCGACAAATTCATCAATAAAATTTTTTGGTTAATTAATTTAATTAAATGAGAATTTCGAAGAGAAATAAGAAAAAAAATTAAAAAATGCTAGATTATTCGATTATTTTATGATTTATATTTATTTTTGAAATTTTTGGAACAAACGAAATAACAATTAGCTGCTTTAAAAATTTTCACGTGTTTTGAAAAATTTAACAGCCGAAGGGAAGGAAATACGAGGAAATATGGAAGATGGCTCGCGTTTCAATATCAGATGAATGAATCCCTTCGCTTCAAAATCAAAATCCTCTCGGTTTTCGATGTCGTTTTATCTTTCACCTATTATAATATAAATTTAAGAATGAATAGTGAATATTAATGAACAGAAAACGATGGTAAATTATGCAGAAAATCGTTCGTAAAAATTTCCAATTTTAGAAAATTTTCATCTCTTAAATAATTCTATATTGCGTTCAACTATTCATTTCTACTGACATAAATTAAAAATTCATCGAAAAATTAAATATCGATATGGTTTTATTCGACTTTAATCAAGAATTTCTTCCAATGGATTTCATGATAGTATTGAATGCCTCAATGAGTTCACTCGCAGTCCGATTTTAGTCCAGAATCGATGCTGAGGCTGCAGACTTCAGCAAACTGCCTATCAAAAATCCGAGCCTGTAGCTCATTTGCCAGTTCTATTGTCAAATGGCTCAATGGAAAACTTTTCCGGTTGGATAGACCAGCGGAATTACCGTAATGCGAAATGAGTGCTATTAGACAAAAATAGACTTTCATATGTGTTTATATTTTCGCATAATAGTTTTGTAATTTAATTCGCCATATTTATTATTTTAAAAGCAATAAATAAAGAGATCAGCTAAATCTTAAGCCTTTAATCTACGAGGAGGCAACAACGGTCTTTGACGAGCCAAATATTAATACAAATCGTTATAAGCATAGTTCGAATCTCTGTTGAATAGAACAATGATTCCTGGTTCCTTAATACGCAACTTAGAGCATAGAGCCTATTCTTCAACGCTAGCGATTCCTATTGTACCTGAAGCCCGAAACATCGAGGAGAGAAAAGCTAGAGTTAATGTTATTTCAAAAATCAAACCACTTGTCTTCTTATCATCCAATACCATTTCTGGTTGGAATGGGTTTACTGATAATATTGTTGCCCAAGATTTAGAAATACATACGAATGGATTCGTATACTCAGCTCAATTCCATTATGGCACCATTGGTTGGTTGGAATTTTCAATATGCCAATAGGATTTATGATGCTTAACCTCGACATTCGGTTAACATTCGATTCAATAACTGACAATATTTTTTTTTATTATTATCACTATATCTCTGATAAAATTAGTCTAAGAGCCAGAAAAACTCAAGAAATTCGAATTTCCCCCTATGCGCATTTTATGAAAATTTATGCAAATATTTCAATATAAAATTCATTTATTTCAATATGAAAAATTTTATTATCTCAAAAAATTTTTTTTTTCTGCAACAATAATTTTCATAACAATTTTGTGATTTTAGATTTTTAATAAATTCGAATTCATTAAAAAAATCTGCTCGAATAATTTTCATGTAATTACGAATTTAATTATGAATAAAACGACGAATTTTTTTCCAGGCAAAAATAAATGAATACGAATATTAGAATATTATTTTTAATAATGGTATTTATTATCTCAAATGAAGCGGGAACATGGTTGGCTTTCAGTGGGTTTTTTAAGGAATAATTTTAAAGAATAAAGGCAAATGGCTTCATTAATTAATTTCCATCATATGAGTTTGCAATTCATAGAAATATTCCCCATCGATTGTCTGCAATTCCACTTTTTGTCGAATCTCAGACCTCCAGAAATTGCCGTTATCACTATCATTATCATAGAGAAGATCTCAGACCTCCAGAAATTGCCGTTATCACTATCATTATCATAGAGAAGAATTTATTTTCTAATAGAGTTGGATGAATTCATTTTGCTTTTTTTTGTTATCAATCTCGTATCACTTTTAAGACGATAATTTTCCATTTACGCCTACTTGAAATTTGCATAGTCTAATTAGAGTGAATATTAGAGAGTCATTTAGCGACAGAATGCCTGTCCGAATGACGCTTCGAGCAAATCTACGGTGCTTATGTTTGGCGGAAAGAATAAGAATCAACCATTGTTAAGATCACTAAACGATGATAAACGATGCAATTAACCATATGAAAATATTTCGAAATTTAATCAACGGAGTTGAAAAAAATTTTTTAGATGAAAATGCTGCGGAAACGGATATGGATGCGCGACCACATTATAAAACACAAGAAAATGCGAATGCACTAATTCAACTTTGCAACGAACAATATAAAAAGAAAAAGGTGCTGAAGGAAATTTTCCTTTTTTTTAAAGACATTAGAGGAATTTACTATTAAGTAAGTAATCAAATAGTAGGTTAGGTGCTCATTATTTTTGAATAAATCTGCTCTACGGACTGTTTAAATGCTGGAAATTTTTATCAGAACAATTTTTATCATTTGATAATATAAGCGAAAATGATAATATTAAGTTTCCTTAGGAGAAAGTTTTTATTTAAGATTCTTTATGCAATTCGATGCATTTATTTAATTGAGATATTTTATTTAAAATCGCGAAAAATTCCTTAATTTTTTTATAGGGCCAATCGTTTGGAAGAACGCAAGGTGGAGATGGAATGCGTCAGGCGATGTGTAATTATCTCATCGACGCCGTATGGAACCATTTGCCTCCTTCGCCGTAACATTTATTACTCCTTCGTCACTCTTCGCGAAACTTTCTTCAAATATTCCCCAAATGTGATGAACAAATTTAAAGAAATTTTTCGTGTTGTTGTTTTGAGCTAAAATATATCTGTTAATTCATTATGTAATACACGGATTAATGCATTGAATTATCTTCAATACAATAATCAACAATCAAAAACTGAATCAGTAGTTTTTGAAACGAAGAGAGAGAGAGCCTTTTGAACAAAAAACACCTAAAGAATTAATCGAATCACCAGTTAAAGTACCAAGCAGAAATACCAAACTTATAGAAGCAGAACAGATTTACAAGAATGCAATATAACTAAACTATTTGGGTGGAGCTATTGGGGCGAATGACTTTCCACAATATTCTACTAAGTAACCCACAAATACAGTGATACAATAATCCACTGTTCCATAAGACCACTAATATATCGACCTATTAATCCAGTAGTCTCACTGACCTATTGTCTCGCTGAATCCGTAAGATTAATAATCTACCTGCTAATCCGTTGGAACTGGTACTTTGACTATCATTATCCCACCTGCCTGCAGAATGGAATATTAATCTCTCACTTACTCTCTGCAACCAGCTAGCCACTGGCAATAATGTTATTATATTACCTCGTCACTGCCTAAAATTATGGTGTAATTTGTAAAAATTCATCAAAATTCTTAACTTTTCTAGAAAAATAGCCTTCATTTGTGCAATTTTGTTTTGATCATTCTTTAGCCATGTTGGTAAAAAGAGGGCTTGCATTTCGATATTTCCTATAAAATCCAACTTTTCCATAATTGGCACATATAGCGTCGAGGCTCGATGCGCCAATCGCGAGCGCCTTTTTGGCTTTGCCGTAGAGCATGAATTTTTTGTTGTACAAATAAATGCTTGATGGTGAAGCAATCAGATGGCCAAATTTCTCCATACTCCATTTATCAATATCAATCACTTATCATTCTTCGTTTTCATTCACCGAAAAAACACCAAACCCCCACTATCTCCCCCCCCCCACCCTTTCCCCACCATTTATTGTCTAAATGTGAAAATAAAAACTTTCATTTACCACATCAAATAGAGAAATTCGAAATATTGCTTCAAATTTGCAAGCCGCGACTGCAATATAGATTCCATATTCCGCAGATTTTTATTGCTTATTCATTCGCATGACTTGAAAATTATGATTATTCTTTTAATTATAAAGTTTAATTCGTTCATTAAATACTTTTCTTAAAGCGCTGTCGATTTATATCAATTCTGTGAAAAGGTTCATTGAAGCCTTAAAAAAAATGAGACAAATTCAAAAAGGTAAGCCACTACCGCAATTTAGATTTACTATTTAGCAGATAAGCGGTGGCACTGATCTGTCTGCATTGGTAAATTTGTTTTTGCTTGTGATCCAGGATATCGTCACTGTTACATTGTTTGTTTAATTGGTTCATTAAAATGTGCTTCGTTCTTGTAAAAAATAGTTTTTTTCCATGGATATGGGACGTTTCGGGGAAATTTTTCCTGGATTCCTGGAATTTTATACCGAATTTTATTCCTTAAAATTCTCAGTGTATCTTTAGAAAACCCAATGTTTTTCCTTTAATTTTTAATATTTTTTGTAAATTAAAGTGAAATTATTGAAGTGAAATTACTTAAATCAAATTAATTTTAAAAAACTGCAATTGTTATTTATTGTTAATAAATTTATAAATACATTTGAGCAGAGATAAATATTTTATGAGAAATTCTGAAAAAATTATTCTAATAAATTTAGAGAAATGAATTTATGATTGTAAAATTAATATAATTGTTCGTTAAAATCAAATCAAAAAAAAGGATTCGTTGTAATCACTTAGAATTATAGGTAACTGTTGTGGTTGTTAAGGTTCATAAGGGCCCTACAATATTTATCGATTATCGAAGTATAATTAACTAAAAGTGAATAAATAAATAAGCTTAGAAGTTTTTTTTTTTAATTACAACGAAATGAAACGAATGGAAATTATTAAAATATCTGAATTGAGTTCGATTTGAATTTTCTTTTGCTGGAAAATCGATAATTTTTATTTTAGTGGATATCTCTTCTTTTATTAATTATTGATTGATATTTATATTTATTTATATTTTATTATTATTATAATTATTATTATTTATATTTTAATTATTATTATTTATATTTTTAATATTATTGTTTATATTTCCATTATTTTTATTTCCATTTTTTATATTTCAATTTTTAATTACTTCCATGGTTCGAATTTGCTTAGTGGGGTTGCGAGGGGTTGCGATTTGATTAAGGAAGGAGGTTGAGGATTTATTAATTTTGTCAGTTGTTATATTATGTAATTTGGAAAAGTAAAAGGACGAGTTGAATTGATTTTGTTCGCTTAAAAACGACCATTCGTGCATCCGTTTATACGGTTTTAAACTTTATTTTCAGTGTGAATTATTTTGATGGAATTATCAGAGGAAGGAAAATCTTCATCGTTATTAGACGAATCACAAAACGACAATTTTACTGAAGGTAACATTAGTATTTTACGATTTTCAACGAAAATATTTCTTATAATTTGATATTTCAATAAAAAAAATATTTTAATAAAAGTGAGATCATAAAAAAATATAATTTGTTTCGATTTAATTTTTATGTTCATTTTTTTCGATTTATTTTTTATAAATTAGCAAATAATTAATAGAAAAGTTTTTTCCATAGGCATTTCTATTTTTCATTTATTATTTGTATTATTTGGATAATTTTTTCATAGACATTTTTAAAATATTTTGCGTGAGACAAAAAAATCGTAAAAACGTTTCACTTTAATAATTTCTGATCAAAACGTTATGCTTTGGGCTTAGGCCTAAGCCTAAGCTATATTGTGTATTTTTAGTCTGTTCACCATCGAGGTCATCGCAGCATGAAGAATTTAATCCTGATGCAGAGGAAATTAGTACAGATTGTCGAAATGGATCATCAATGAGCGGTACTGGTTTCTTTTTTTCTTTCATTATTCTGAATTATTTCTAAATTATTAGGCGTATTTGTTCCACGCTAATCTTGTGACTACGATTTGTAAAATAAAAGACACCAGTCAAGTCCGTCCATGAAAATTATAAATTTATCGCAGCATTAAATTTTTACTAGTCCATTTATGAAAAGTTTCTTTCAATTATGGTTGCACATGATAACAATAGGCGTCTTCTGTGTATGAGATATATCTATGAGATATATTTCTGTTTTTGTCTTAACTTCTAATTTGTCCATTGTTCATGGAATTGTTGAAATGGATTATTGCTTAAATGTGTTGCCCTTAATATAAATACATAGGTAATAATATATTTTATGTGGAATCGAATATTCGCAGGAGTTTCGCTTTTGCTTTCAGACGCTAGTTGTTTATCTTAATTGTGTTTCAGCGAGAACCTGGTGGATAAATCTTCTTAACCATCATCTTCTACTTTTCCCCTTCATTTTCATATCAGAAAAAATTTTTTTTATCACTTAGCCTTATATCCACCAACGTCTTTTATATTCATATATCCTCATCGGCATCGTCGCACTATATTCCTCACCAGTTTGTGCTTCTCTTATTTACATAGATTTTCTTCAAACATAATGGTTCTTGTCGCCATCATTATATTAGTGCAAGTGCTGAATGCCAAAGCAGATTCTTCCTAAATGCAGATCATGTGGAATTTTCGACGGACTCAAAGGAAAAAGAAGAAAAAAGAAAGCGGCAATGCATTTATAATGCATCAAAGATGATTGACGGTATAATTGTAGAGCAGTGCTCATCAACAGCAAATGAAGTGATCTTTACCAATGATGAGAAGCAAACGCTCGATGTTGATGATTTGATTGTCAAAGATGAATGTGATTCCGATCCTTTACAAGGTTATTGTTTTTCTTCCGTGTAATTTTTTATTTCTTCCGTGTAATTTGTTGGTAGGAAAGCCAATTTGATAGTGGTTCAGATTATTGATTATCGCGTATCGCGAAGGCAAGGGTTTTTGAAGTTATGGATAGGAATAAATTTGTCTTTAAAAAATTAAAATGATGCTGGCTAGCTACTCGCATTTCTACCACTGGGTGACTTCCTGAAAAAAATTTCATCTGTACTAATAATCAGCGGAGCTAGTATAAGATGAAATAGTAAGCGCCAACATCTTACTTAATTTACTTTGCAGTTTGCTTATTTTATTATTAATTCTATAAACTTTAGGAAAATTTAAAATTATAAAGTTTCTTCGAACTAGATTTCATCTACTCATCTTTTGTATGAAATTTATATATTAATTTGAGCATAGAGATTTCGAAACATTATTATATTCATAAAATATTTTTGATTTAGGAAGTTATAATCGTTTTTTTATTAGAATATATAATATATGCCTTATAATGATGATTATAAAGTATCTCATTCTCGATTTAATAATACAATACAATTTTAAGAATTTTAATAGCTCTTAAGAATTTTTCAGATTTGCAAACACGTCGACGTTATTCGCTTTCATTGCCTAAAAAGCCTGTTACTTATCCACGCAGAGTTGGTTCCTGTGATCTGCTAAATATTTCTCGAATGAATTTCAGTACTTGTGGAGGTTATCTTATATTTTTAAAGGCTTTTTTCTTTTTTTTAAATTTTATATAACGATATGATACCAATGATGCAAAATGGAATAATGTATTGTTTATCATAGTTGATTTGCAGAATCAGTAGAAATTATTGCTCTGTTGCATAAAGCCGTATTTTTTTTGGCTCGAGCCTGTCAGAAAAATATTGACATAGCAAAAAATAAATGCCTTTGGACAACAAGTCCTCAGAATGAAGATCTTCTCCGTGAAGCGTTTCGGAAATCATCAGTCGTTATACTCATTTTTCTTGCGAAAGGAACCAACCATTTTTGTGGTTTGTTTTTAAATTAATAGGTTTTATTTCATGTATTCTGTGAAAAAACGATTATTATTTAAAATATTTAAGGCTTTGCTCGAGTATGCTCCGAAGCATTATATCATGGACAACCAGCTTTACAGTGGGTAGATTTCAGTGGCGGTGGTAATATCGAAATTAAATGGATTTCAAAAAAGTCAGTTCTTCTAAGTGAGACGGATCATATTAAAAATCCATTTAATAGAGGTTTGCGACTTGTATTAATTTTTTTCAATTTCTATTGATTAATGATTTAACACAATTTAAATTTACAACTATAATTATAGTATATAAATTATAGTATAGTATTATATAATTATATATAGTTATAGTAATTTTTTTAAAGGTTATAAACGCTGAAAATAAGCATAAAGATTTCTAAAAAAGATTTTTAAAAAAGTTATATAACTTGTCGAATTTTTATGTCTTATATATCTTATTTCACATGTTTAATTGTTTAATTACTTTTAATAGTATTTTTAATAAAAAAAATTATTTATTTTATAGAATTTTCAGGTAATTTATATATTCATATAAATAAATATTGATATTATGAAAATATTTATATAAACATATACATATATATGTAATAAATAAGTAAATAAATAAAATAAATAAAAGGTAGTATTTATGGTAAAAATAGCAATAAAAAATTAAGTTAGTAAAAGTAAAACTAAAATTATCATTAATAATGAAAATAAAAAATAATTATTATTATAAAAATAAAAATTTGTATGCAGTGCACAGGTTCTATTCATTTATAAGAACTTGTCATTCAAAATAAATTTCACGTCACTGCTGTAGTCCTATTTTAAAAAAGTATCCATATCTCACATGGTATATGGTTTCTAATTTAATTCAATATTTCATTATATGCATATTATGAAATTAATATTTGCACGGAAAGGTGATTTAAATGTGATTTAATAAGTTTTTTTAATATTTTAGAAAGACCGCTTTATATTGGGTTGGATGGATCTGAAATCCAACGACAAGCTGGGCAAAAATTGTGTTATATGTTTCCTTTTGATGAAACAGTTGATTTTCGTAATGTGCTGAATATAAATTCTGGTCGATTATGCTCAAAAAAACGAGAGAGAACAGGAACGGGATCTGGAACCAATCGAAATTCATTGCCTTCACTTTTTGATTTTTCTATTTCATACGATCAGTTCAAAAAAGCAAGAAGGTCTTCTATTCATGTTTATATATATGAGAACAAGAATATTCAATTATAACCCTCAAGTTTCTGGTAGATGACCCAGAGTTAAGGTTAAGTTTAAGGTTAAGAATGGCTCGCACCACTCTTAAGGAATGGGAAAAGGATTTTTTTTTGTATAATTTTTTTTATAATTTTTTTTGTATAATTATAATTATAAAATTTTCTTAAATGAAGTTTGACTCACATTCATGGTTTATTTTTTGAATTGGGTTTCATTTAAAATTTGCTTCGTTTTTTTGATTAAAAATTTTCAATTTTTGATAAAATTTTCAGAGAAGTGGATCAAATGGATGTGTTGCCGTGGGAGCGAGTTCCTCCTATGCAAACCCGAAGAAATTCTCGTGAACCTCCGGTCTTTCGAACATCAGTAATTTTTTATATTTCTTCTTTGACGCTCACGGTAGCTAACGATTTTAACATCCATTTTGTGTAAAAATGGCAAAAATTAATTATTTTTGAATGCTTTTATCGTGGATCAAATATATAAATTTTAATATAGTCAAGAAAATTTTTTATTTTATGCTCAAATTATTGTAATTATATTGTATAATTGTTGTTTTATAGGCACAGGCACAGGTATATCCTGTGCCTTTAATGGATCTTCATTTTGATGGCAGACCAGTCTCATATCGTGTTGAATGTTCTACTGAAAAATATAATCGCTATGCGTCTTCGCCTTATCCATCACCATCGAGGAGGCTAGTTGGGTACATTTTTGGTTATCTTTATTTAGGATATTTTTTTTGTTTCACTAATACCTATGTTCAACTTTATGGAATTTGGAGAATATGATCTTGTTATGGTCCGATCTTATCACCGAATTTGCTGTGATTAGAAGAGAAATGGAGTTTTTGCTTATTTTTCCTTTTTATAAATTTCATGAATCGATTGCTAGCTTCGGTTCCATGCACTTCTTGAAATATATTCGAAAAGATTTACATTATTTTACATTATCATTAATTTTCATTAATTAATCATTAATTATCATTAATTTTTGGCTGAAATTTGCTATTTTAATTGTAAATACACATAACAAATCATAATGGAAGTAGCTATGTATCAGTTCAGTCGAATTTTTTATTTATTAATTTTTTATAAATATTTTCATGCCAAATCTTTTTTTCTATTTCATTATGCTTTCGAAAATTTTCAAAGAAATATAGGCTTATATAGGCTTTAAATATAAGTAATAAAATTCCACAAAATTCCCAGAGGAATTCAAGGCCTTAATTTGATTGATTTAATTTCAAGAGATAATAGAAATCGGAGAAATTCCCCAATTCGTCAAATAAGGGACTATTCGAATAGAAATCGGGGTGAAAGAGAATACGGCGAGCGTTATAGGTGTGATGAAAGATATTCAAGGAGGAGGTTGGTTTTTTTTCTGTTAATGTTTATTATTTATTATCATATTATCCTGCTTAAAAAGCGATATGTTTCTTACGTTTAAAAGAAAAAGAAAATGGGATTTCATTGTCGATTTTTCATTTGATAATTTATTTTCAGTTTTCAGACATTCTAAATATCGTTTTTGAACAATACGAAGACGTATGCCTATGATTCAGGTTTCATCTTTTTCTTTTAAAATATTTTAATCAGTTTTTGCTCATAATTGTTGTATTTAAATATTAAAATATTTTTAAAATGATATATAATTAATTAGAAATAATTTATGCAAGAAGTGGTACTGAAAGTGATTCTGACGAGTTCCATCTCATCGTTAATTTTTTTTAGCATTTTATTCATCATTTATAGATTTTTTATTTTCAGTTTTCGCTAAAGAATTGCATGGAAAGGAAGTGAAAAGAAATATAAAGGAAATTGGCTGCTTGAACATCCTTTTTGTACCATTCTTTTTTTTTGTGTTTCTATTCCAAGGTCGTGATGACTATTAGAGACGGATTTATTATTCTCTATGCAATCCATAAGATTGTAAGATTGAAGAAGACTGCTATTTTTTTTTTTTTTGAGCATCAGGCGATCATATGTGATTGCTGATAAACAATATAAATGATAGCAGCATTTCCTGTGGGGTTGAAACAATCTTTTTGAAGCCAAGCACGATGGAAATTCGTCTGTTTTAGTCGTTTCATTTCCCATATTTTTTGACCGCTTGTCTTGTATCTACCAAGATATTTTATGGTCCAAAAAATCAAGTTGAATATGAACAGTTGATATTGTTATTTATAAAAAACTTAGCATTTCTCAGATTATCTTTTCAGTTCTGTTCATCGAAATTGTATGATATACCCCAAAAAATGTTAATAAAAAATATTTTTATGCAGTCGAATATCTTTTCAATGATGAGAAAATGAAAAATAAAATAGCACATTTGGGTGCAGTGCATTTTTCGTTTGGATAATGTCCGAGCCAAAAAATTAATATTACTGAAAATAATGGAATACAATCATAGAATGTTTCTTCTCTTACATTATTTTAAAAGTCGAAATTTAAATAATAATTTATATAATTTAAAATTTGATGGTAAATTTGCTACAATAGCTGTGTAATCATTTTTTTTTTTGAGTATATTCACAAGCATAAAGAGAATTAAAATTGTAAGTTTTTTGTTAGATATCGAATTTTTTTGCATACATTTGATTGCAGTGCATTTTTGTTTGGGTATTTGGGTTTATCTACTTGGATATTAGATATTTCTCGCTAATCTTATGTAAACCATCATGAACTATAAATTAAATTAGCATTATTTTTGATTTTAAGAATATTAAAGCATCTAAACGAAAGAAATTGGCTTAATTGGGAGGTGTTGTCTGTTTAGTTGTTGGAGCTCTATTTAGTGCAGATTTAGTTGTTGCAACGCTATGTGTAGATTTAGTTGTTGCAACACTGTGTGCAGATTTAGTGATGTTGCAATGCTATATGCAAGTTTACTTGTTACAGTGGTAATATTAAAATAAACTATACAAAGAATTACTTATGAACAAGCAGTACAGAGAATGTTCGTTTTATTGGCCGTTTCTTCTACAATTTTATTTTTCATTAATTTATTTATATATAATAAATTTATCGGTTGATGTCAATTTTCATATTTTAAATGAATGTTAACTAATTCCATTTTTTTTTCCAAAAAGGTCACATCGAATGAAAATTGTAAATTACAAATGGTTTTAATAAATTTCTGAACAAAAATTTTTTGTTTAGATGATTGATTGGAACGAAAAAATTTGTTGGTCTCGTTAAAACGATTTATTTAATCGTGCTTATGGGTGCAATAATTTCTTCTTTGATGTTTTGCGGCAAAATACACAATTTCGCGTATAAATCGCGATATTTCCTTCATAAATCGTCGTTGCCGCCGCCGTCATCGTCGTTCATCTTCATCGTCGTTCACAAGCACGATTCCTTCTTTAACATTTTATTTGATTTGTTATTGGATTATTTTGAATTTTTATTTATTTTAATATTTATTATTGATATTTAATGTTTTATATATTGCTTTCACTTATTTATTTAATCGAATTTAAAAACGATTGAGTCGATAAGGCTGAAATGATCCTTTAGAAAAATCGAGCGATACCAATTGTTACCTAAATTCCATTTTATAGAATTTTTTTGATCACCGACAAATCAGCGAAAATGAGCGAAAAATAGCGACAAAAGAGCGAAAATTTTGATCAGGTTGGTTCAACCAAATGCAAATAGGAAAAAAGAATAAGTGGGAAAGTTGCAAATCCTTCGTTATTTTTTTCAAAATCCTAATTCTTATTTTCCTCTTTCTTTCAAAGAAAAAAGAATATAAAGAAAAAAATCTTAGTTATTCGCATAGTTAAGAGGCTTTTGAGACGTCATCGTTCCATTTTGTATTATTTCAATTGAGGGCAGCCAAGTTTTCTTTTGATTCTTATAGAGATAAAAATTTAATCCGAGGTTGCTATTGGAGATCCATTTATAGTTTTTGCGTCCAAATGGTTTTCTGTTGAAAGGATCATTGTATTTCACTTCATCGAGCCAAATAAGAAAGAATGAAGGATCTGCTAAAAGAAGGAATTCATTCAAAAGTTGACCCTCATCACTTCATTCATTCACAGCAAAACCTTAAATTAATTTGGAACTTGATGGTGAACAATGAAAAATCGTTTGCGCTTTTCTATACTATAGTATTAGCATTTTGTAAGACAAATAAGGGTGGTCAATTAGCCAAAATAATTTTAAGGACTTTAAATAAAACTTTGTTTCTGTACTAATAGAATCCAAAACGCTTTCCCTCGGTCTCAGTTTATTTCTAGGAGCGTTTGCTATTTCTAATTATGCCATTTCATTGGATCAGATAAATTTCACCACTTTGAGAAGTACAAATAATGAGAAACTAGCCGGATTTTTGCGAGACAAATTTACTTTTTCCGAGAATAGAACTGCATCGCCTCACCAAAGCGTAAGCTATAACTAACTAAACTATTCAAACCCCTATAATATCTATCAATTAGAATTATTTACTTATATACAAATTTATGAATTATATCCTCAAAACTGTTATGCAAATGAAAGAAGATTAGATTATAATTGATATAATTTCTATTTAAGAAACGAACGCTAATGCATTTTTCGAGATCCAAAATTTCTTAATGGGCTAATAAATCTACAATTTTCTTCCAAACGATTATCTTTAATTGTTCGCTATCACGTTTTTTATTAATTTTAGATGCTTTGAAATGAATTTCCATTTTTTACTGGTACATTAGATTTATAATCTTTAAATTGGAAGGCCTTAAATGGCTTATAGCTAGCGGAAAAAGCCTAATCAGTAATTTTGCGAACCATTCGAAATGAATTATGTGCTTCATCAAATATATTTTAACTCAAACTGAACTATGCGATTTTTTTGGTTTCAATGAATTGTAAGATTTACATCTGTAATTTGATTAATTCAAGTCCATTTTTTGATAATATTTAATAATATTTAATAATTTAATATTAATAATTTAATTTAATAACTTAATTTTTAATAATATTTAATAATTTTATTTTTAATATTTGTCAATGTATAAAATTCTTTGATGTATAAACAGCAAAATATTAAAAATATTACTTTACGAATTTTTTTTACAAACTGCTTTTTTCAAATTTTTCAAATTTTTTTACAAATTTACAAATTGCTTAATAATTTTAAAAGTAGTGCTGACTTACTCGTATTTCTATTGCTAAGTGGCTGACTACTATGAAAGAACCTAATAGTTGGCAAAACTAAACAGAGGTAGCGAGTTCCAACATCTGTTTATTTAATAATTTTAAGGCAAAATTTTTATAGCTATTTAATAACCCTTTGAAACCAAAACTTTTGAGGTAGCTAAAGTCTACGCCAATTGTCTAAAATTGTTTTGCTCGTTTTTCTTATAATACAAAAATATTCTTTAATATGTTAAGCTGATTATGTTTTATATGCACCACAGGAGACCAAATTTTTTTACAATAATTTCTCTCAATTGCATTCCATTTTGAAATAATTTATTTATGTTAAGGCCACAATTGCATAAGCCGTAACAATTTTGTTTCACTATTATTTTATATTAATTATATCGCAAAGTTGAATTAAATCGCTTTATTTGCAAACAATGGACTTAAAATTTGACATTTCGGCCTATTATTATAGATTGCGGAATTATTCGCTAAGACTATGAAAGAACAAATTGCAAACGCTCGAAGTTATCTGCAAGCATGAATTCTTCTAAAGTAATGTGGGTGTATTCTATAGTTATAGTCGTATTTTTGAATTTCATATGGGAATTAAAGAATTTGTAGTTTTATAGAAAAGGAAGGGAATTGTCTTTTTGTAGAATTCAACAAACGGGTAAGAAAAAAACATATAAGCACCATTCCTTTCGATTTTTTTCAGCATTTTTTTCACTTTTTTTCCGTACCAGTCATTATAACAAACAATATATTTTCTATTACACTGGTAATCGTTTTTTTTTGTGTCAAATTTATTCTTTTACTGCTCTTTCCAGTTTTAATTCGATATAATCGCATTATTAAGCTAAAATAAAGCCGTCAATCAGTTTTACTTTTCATTTTCTCCGGAAGCGAAGAAAAGTTCTTCTTCACCTTCTAATTACGCTCATTACTGGTTTGGCTGGCTACGGGATAAAAACATCTGCAAGCTGTTCGGTCGATAGTAATAGAAGCCATTCATTTTTCCATCATCTAAGTCCATCGCTGGTCCACCAATATGTTCCTAACCTTCTTTGATTTTATCAGTTCAAGTCTTGATTGGCCTTTTTCGATTTTGGCGATATTCGTCACAGCAGGATTTAGCAAGTAACGAAATGTTTATCAACTGCTGTGATGGGCGACCAAAAATGTTGCCCTAACAATTGACATAAAATATACTCAAGGTTTTTTTTTGTCTCTGATGAGAATATACCACTTTTGGTTCATTTCGCTAATGTCGGATCCGATAAATTTGTCGTTAAATTTGGCTTCGCGATAGAGGATGTGCATTCGTTTTTTGGAAGTCAGGTTTATTCTTGCCCGAGAAAGAAATAGACTCCCTCCGCGTCGGCGCTCCCACATCAGAATAATAATTCAATACTGGATTATAATCCAATATTGAAATCTTAAAGTGATCGCCAATAATCATCAAATATTAATGATTTTTTTTAGAAAAAATATAGAAGTATAGCCAAGTATATTAATATTAAATATTATACAAAAATATTATACTAAATAAAATTTCAAAATATTGTACAAGCATCATGGTGTGGTCCCTTGAAAGGGATAAGTCTTTCAATGGAAGTAAAATTTGGTTATTTCATTCTTCATGTTTTTCCTTCTTTTATCCCTCTTCTTCAAAATCCGAAAAAAATCCAGAAATTAAAAAATCCAGAATATTAAAAATAGAATAATAATGCGTAGAACATTTGCCATCCATTTAATGTATCTTTTTATACCTTGAATTAAGCTAAATTTTTAGGATTACTGTAATTTTCTATTATTTTTTTATTAACATCACAATTTTTAATATTTTTAATATAGATAATAATGTGGTAAATATTTTTAATTCATCGTTATCTTTTAATTATTCCATTGATTGGATCGAATATAAATATTATTGCAAAATAACAGAATTTATAAATAATTCGATCAAGGCAATCGAAATATGACAAATTTACAATTTTTCCATATATTGAACTGTTGTTCTTTATATTCCTTAAATTTTACTTTCATACCAGTTTCACTATTTTAATTTTTATTGTAGCATTCAAAAGTGACAATTTACTCAAAACAGTTTGTAAATGGTGACGGAATGGCTCAACAGGTTTCTATTCCGGATTTGCGACACTGAGATTCTATTTCCAGAAGAAAATTTATTTATCTTCCAAAAATCCTAGTGGCTGCTAGCGACTCATCTATAATTTTATCGTAAATAGCTGGCAAGATTTATTTGATCCGGAAAGCCAACGAAACGAACCCGATCAAAAACGATGGGCGTCCCTAGAAAATTAAAAAGAATTGTGGCATAAGTGGCACTGAGAAACAATAATTTTATGTGTTCAGAAAATGCGAAATGATTAAAACAGGTAATTACAACCAGCTAAAGTTAGTTCAGTTTTGCATATTAAAATCATACTCGGTGACCATTTTGCAATCAACTTGCGATTGAGCCGTTAAGTTTCTTTTTCAATATGTATGAATTTTTTGAAATTATGCATATTCATACTGTGATATTTATTGATAATTATATATATTGATATGTATTGATATATTGGTAATTTTGTCGTTACAGATGCAATCCTCAAGATCTTGGCAACGGGTTCTCAAAAAGAGAATTTAGGGAAGAAATTTTAATCAACACAGATCTCTTAGATTTCTTCATGTTTTTAAAAAATTTAAAAATTTTTTTTTTTTAAAAAAATAATAAAAATTGTCAATTGTGCTAATTTTTATAATAATGCGAGATTAAGCAATTTAAAAAGTAGAAAAATTTAAAATTTTATCTTTAATATTTTCCCAGTTTATGGTTTTCTTAATAACTTATAATTTTTTCGTTACTACGCATATTGACTAATTAATTGATTAATTAATTAATTAACAAAACTGTAATTGTAAGTGATTGTTGAACAAAATTATTCGTTCTATTCGTTTTGCTTCATGCATTTTTGCAGAAATCTTTTTTAAAATTTAGAAATTTTGCTTGATGCTCATTCATATTCACTCAAAATATACCTTCAAATACTGTAATTATATTTTTTGCACTTATATTTCGCATTAACCTTCACTGAATCGTATCGTTCGCAATTTTTTTTCCTGAAATTTTTTGCGTATGAGAAATTCATGTAATTTTTTTAGCGAAATTTTTATAAATATGAATCTTTTGCTTGATTTATGCCGTAATGCCATCTGTGATGCTTATCTTTAAGACCTCTAATAAATATGATTTATTGACTAAGAAAAGAAATTTCGAATTGCTGATGACTGACTTTACTTACTTGAATATAGAAACATTAATGATAATATTCCTTCATTTTTTATTCTAATCCCATAAACATTTCATTTCTATGTTTTCAATTTATCGAAGAATTACAAGCAGAAATGTTAAATTTTCCCCAAATGAAAGCCAATAATTATCATCTCTCCAGAATTAGCTGCATTTTTCCGAACAGCGCTCATCATTCCTCTTTATACTTGTTGACTTGTCGGACCATACAAATTTTATCAAGGCAATAGAAGACGTGCAGGTGGGCCATCGACATCACCCAAAATTATAAATTTTTGATAGGTTATACCCACTGAGAATAGAACTCTAGGATTGACGCTCGAAATTTCAACTAGAACCTATGATTCTTTATCCTCATTGTCAGGTTTTCTATTTTTTCAAATTTATATAGTATGCTGAATCTTCACAAATTAAAATTCTATTCTACAAGTTGGATTTTTTTCTAGATGTTTTTTAAAAGTGCTTATGCCTGCGAGAATTGGCTTTCGTTCTTGGATTACCAATTTTATTAGTTGCAAATTGTCACTGAAAAAAATATTTAATGTCATCTACAATTCGATTCGTTCGATATATATTTAATGATCTAATTGAGAATTGAACAATTACTGTCGTTATTTGCATTTTTGATATAAATATATCAATTTCTTATGATATGATAAAAGGATTGAAGGATTTGTCTCTTAAGGACTATTGAGAAATATATGAGCTCATACTAACAAGTGTTTCTTTTCTATTTTAAATTAAGCAAATTTCTATGTGCCAAAAATTTTTTTATCCATTCTGTTAATGCTTTAATGCATAAGAGATGGCTTGTGCATAAGATCCGATAGACTATTTTCGTTTTTATATGGTACTTAATAAAGACGGACCTATCAATTGAAAAATTTTTTGTTGCCTGCCATAGAAAATAAGAGATAAATGTTTTAAATAAATTTTCAAGGCGGCCACCCGGTCGTTAAAATTAATGTGAATGTACATAAAATTTTTCTGGGCGGTTCAATAGCAATTTTTACGAGCAAATGGGCAATTTTGCATCCAATTGCTCTTTTTTTTCCAAAATCTTCCCAAAGAAACGACGCTTATCGTCGATGGTTTCATTCATTTAGCAATTGAAAATCTTTTGATAGATAGAATATAGAATAATTAGATAGATAGAATAATTCTAAACCTGGGAAGTTATTATATATAATTCTTAAATAATAATACTCAACAGTACTAATATTTTTCAAAATAGGAAAATCTTATCGAAAAGAGATTTTTAGTCGTTTGATAAGATTTTTGAAAATTATCATGGCTTATCATCAGTTGCTTTATCACTCTCATATCTTATCACTAACTGTTTATTATTTTTTTGTCTTTTTCTAAAATTCCGTTGCATAAACGATCGGTTAACTGAAGAAATATTAAGGAGATATCTTTTTTGAAGAAATTTTTTGGTTAAATTTTTTTTTTATATCCTTTCAACCACAATTTCTATCTTTATATTTTAAAAATCAACATCGCTCATTGAAGCATTTGTTATTTGTTATTTAATCGTTATTATGTGCCGTGTGGGCAATAAAGTTGAGTGGCCTGTCGCTTCGAAGTCAAACATCACTGATGTCTGTCTCTTGAAAAGATTAGACCTATCATTAAAGGCGAACTTTTGGTGCTGTTGGCCCATTTCTTCCCATTCACAAATATTTCTTTGGCCTAGGGTCTCACTCACAATATAATAATTGATGAAACCAGTCAGGCTATGAATGTCAAATTTTTTTAGTTTTTAGGTGTTGACGTGAAATCTTCCTAAGAAAACGGTTAACTCTTTTAGTCAACTGAAAACTAATTGTTTTTAAACATATATAAACATATTATTATCATTTACTATCGTTACACCTATCATTTTGTAGTAAAAGTTTTAGAAAGGTCATGCGCAGTGCTTATTATGATTTGATTTTATCAGTGGTTTGTGTTCATCTTTATTTTATGTAATTTTTATTTTGTCGCGAGTCAGCAGCAAAACGTCACCATGGTTCACCGCTAATCACCGTACCGTACTTATTTTTTCAAATATATTGTAAATCTACAAACGCCCTTAACAACTTAAAATAATTTAAAGATTCTTCTTACAATAAATTTTCTAGTAGTGATTTTTTATTTTTAAATATTCATTTTCTTTCAGCATCTTTAAGTTTAAGCATTCAATTTTTATATGAATAGCTCAATGGGTTATTATTTTCATTTTGAAGCGATTATGTGGGAATTCTCTGTCTTTCAAAAATCCAACTAGTGTTGGCGAGAATCACTGTACTTCTATCGTCAAATGACTCCCTGGCAAAATTTTTCTGGTTCGACAAGTCAGTCGAACGAGCCTAACCAGAAATGATGATTGCTCTTTGAAAAAATTATCATTGCAACAATATCAATTATGCCTTTTTATCAATGTTCTATCAATAATTATCAACAATATATCAGTTTTTTAACAAAAAAACGTTATAATACTGCGAAAATTACCGCGAATGCACTGTCTAATTCAATTCAATAAATTTATTATTCGTAGATATCGTCTTAAGATTTGATTAAACATAGGAAAATCGTATGAATATATTTATTCGATTTATTCGATTTCTTTTTCCTATCAAATTATAGATTTCTACTATCGAACGCTACCGTAGTCAAGGAAAAAATGGAATTCGTCAAGGAATCATGCGCACTAGGTGACCATTGATTGACTAACAAATGATCGATTGAGCGTTTGACATCATGCTGTATCCTATTCCTTCACGATAACTATACGCTGTCGAAATCTTTTGTAAGAAATTTCATTAAATTTTTTATAAAATTATTTTTAATTGGTTTATGAATTGTAATTTTGATCGTAAATTGCTTCTCTAACCATTTCTGGTTTGTTGGGCCAAACGAATTTTGCCAGAGGACCACTTGGTGACAGAAGTACAAGTGAGTTATCAGCATAACTCGAGTTTTTGAAAAGATAGATTTACAACTGCTGGGAATTGAACGCAGTTTTTGAATTAGATGAAAATGAAAAAAGAATGATTAAATTTTAAAGATTAAGAGATAATGATAGGAATGGTTAATATAGGTCGATTTCCTTACCATCCATTTTATGTGAATTATTTATGCGACCATGTAAAAAAATATTGCAACCTGACATGAATTCCATAGTTTCTAAAGTACTCAAAAAATTTCAGTTTTTTTACCTTCTTTTACAGTGAGGCAGTAACTAAATTTTTTTAATTTTAGTTTTCAAAGTTTTACGCAAAATTTTTTTAATAGCAGTAATGATGAATTGTTGCATGAATTTTTCACTATGTTATGTTTCAAATTCTAGTTTATTTGTAAAATAATTTTTAGAAATATAGAAAAATAAATATATATTAATGCGTAATCAATACTATGGGTTAATATGGATGATGAAATTTTATTTGCGATTTATTTATTGGCGATTTTAACAATAGGGATGTAAATGGATTGGAAAAAGCTTGGCTCTAAAATCAGGTTTATTCTCACTTCTGCGAGTTTTTAAAGAGCCCTCACCATTACTAAGTTAAATTCCCTCGGCTGGCTTGTGGCACAGAGCAGTTATGCCAGGGGTCCCTTGGCGATAGAAATACAGGTGAGTCGGCATCACCCAGATTTTTGGATTCCCCCGGAAAATAGAACCTCAGCATCTGCGAGTATCGGAATAAATTTCAAGTTTGTTATTCCAGTTTGATTTTATTTTATTTTTTCTACATCGTCGAATTATCTTATTTTAAAATTATTTTAAACTGTGCGATCCAAAATCCAAATTTCCAAATTTTATTAAAAATATCTTCGAATATCGAATGAATTTAGCCATCTTCTTGATCGTTTTCTCTTTGCTGAATTTTTTTTCATAAAAACAAACCCATATTTATGTGATGCCCATTCATTTTAGATAACCATTCAGGGTTTTCATCAGTTTCTTCTGGAAAATTTCTCTTAGATATGAGTTTTAATTTTGAAGCTTAGCTCATGTAAAGAACAGTGGAAATTAGATAAGAAAATGTGAAAAATGCAAAATTTTTCGTCCTTTTCGTTGAATAGCGAACAAAATCTGTCGAAGAGTTACTTGGCCGACAGAAGTGCAAATGGGTTAGCAACATGACTCGGATTTTTGAAAGCATATATTTATCGCCACTCAGATTGGAACCCAACATAGCGCCCCGAAATGAGATGACTAAACGCACTAAAACATTCTTCCTTATTTTATATTTCTTCGAATCATATTTATTTAAAAATATATTATTTAAAAATGAAAATACTAGAAACTACATTGAATTTTGGTTGTTTTATTATTAGATATCTTTTTATTGCATAAAAATACTTTATTATCGATTTGTCCTGGTATTTTGATTTATTTTTGGAACTTCCAGGATCTTTTTAATATGGAATTGTTCTGGAAGAGCTAATAAGCTTTCTTTTTGTCTTTCTTTTCTATTGTCCATTATCCATAAATATTTGAATTTTTTCCTTTTTTTGTCGTTGAGTTACATTAAAGTGATTTATTTGTTTTAGTCAAATGGAGACGTATAATGTGAAAAAAAAAGATGAACGCGAAACTAATCGGTAGGTTTTTATTTGATTTAAAAAAAGGTTATTTTATACTATAAAATCCATAAAATCAAAATTCGGCAATCAAATACCTTCATGTTCACCTTTGGCTCTGTTGAAAAGCAAAGGCCTGCGGAATTTCTGACTTTTAAAATTTATAATTAGGAATAAAGTATGAAAGGAAAGAAATTATTAAAAAATTATTCTATAAAAATCAGTTATTCTCAATTCCGATGTAATAAGCAGTTTTCCTGGATTTTTCCAATAAAAACACCGCGGCATTATTCGCTGCATAGGTCAACGAGCCAGAAACACACCATTAACAATTATTTCTTGTTTTATACGCTTCTTTCGCAGATCATTTATGAATTAAGAAATCTAATTTTTGGATTACAAAGGTCGACCATTCAATTCAATTTAAAAATAATAAAATTTGCAAAAATTTCAGAAATTTCATATTTCATATTTAAAAATCATTTTTTTTCTGAGAATATTTTCTGGTTAAGCTCGCTCCATCAGTTTCTCGGTCGAGATGAATTTTTGCTATAGAGGTATAGATGAACAAATTTACCAGCAAATTTAAAAAACAAAATTTTTAAAAACAAAATTTATCTACTAAAAATAGAACCCAAGCATCGGATTTTAGGAGCAATAACACACGAACTGTTCTGATCTGTTTTTCTGCATTTTAAAAATTTGGTTACAAATTATAAAAATTAGTTTGCAAAATTATTTTTTTCTTAAAATGTTCGAAAAAATTTGTTGAAAACAAAAGAGAAAAAGATTTATGGATTTATATTGATAATCATCAGTATTATCGCATTGTCTTGCCTTATCTATCTCTGTTCCATTGGATCTCAGGATGCGGCCCTTTTGTTGGTGACATTTAAGCCTAATATATTTAAGGATTTAGATACACGTGAGTCCCTAAGCAATCATGCGAGCTTCAATTCTTCTTCTTTTTAACAGTTCTCACCATTACTGATTAGGCTGGCTCCAACGGCTACAAGGGTAAGACGCTTCCAAGCCACGCATTTTGATGCTATTGTCGATAGTAATAGAAGCCATTCCTTTTTCGTGCGGACTTCACTATGAAATTTCTTTGGAAAATCATTTCAAATTATCATTAAATTTTAAATTATTTAAAAGAAAATTTTAAATAAAAAGAAATAAATTTCATTAAAAGTTGTGCAAATAAACGAAGTATTTCATTAAAATAGAAGCAATTTTTATTGGAATTTTCCATAGAAATTTCAAAATTTCAAATAGGTAAGGTGAGCGAAATTTATGCAATTTTTTTTTATAACATATTTCATCGCTTTTTTTCTTCACAATTTTTTTTTATCGTTTATAAAATTTTTTTCTAAAAAAAAGGGAAGTAACATAAAAAATAGGTTTTTCTTTTTTAATAAGAATTAGTTTATTACGGTGGAAAAATTGGAGAGAAAGAAATGGAAAAGAAATAAGGGAAAAGGGCTAAGTAATAAAATAAAAGAAAAATGTATTTGCCTATGGAACAATAAAACTGAAAGAATCTTTTTGAACTAACCGACGGTCTAAAAATAAGCGTTTTTATTTCCATTTTCATTGATATTCGATTTCCTCGATTTTTATGAATTATTTGTATTTTTCATATTTTTCGCACTTACAATTACTCTCACTATTATTTATTTTCATCATTTTACTTATATTTGGCAAAGAAAAAAATTGGTTCTACGAGCGGTATTTAACGCATATCGAAAAAAGGTTCACATAAAATTTGGTAAATTTTAAGAAAACTGATTCATTTCTGAATATTTGTTTATATGCACTTATGCACATGGTAAATGGCAAATCACCTCTGCACTTGCAATTGCATAAATTCTTTCTACTTCTTCATAAATATCATCCTTGCACTTGCACACAGTTATTTACCAATTTTTGTCATAAATATCAGCCGAGCACCTACAATTATTTGCCTCTTTTTGTTATGAATAGCATCCATGCATAGTTAGTTACCAATTCTTATCAAAAAATATATTTTCACACTTGCAAAAAAATCGTCTATAAAATATATTTTTTCGTTTTGTACCACATTTGGTTACGAATGAACCGATTTTTTCTGTAAGAGGATAGTGATAATAGCAAATGAATCGCTATTTTCGCTGCGAATAAAAGCTTTTTTTTAAAGAATCCTCACCATTACTTAGTTAGATTCACTCCATTAGCTCGTCGCACTAGACAAATATACCAGGAAGTCCTTTGGCGATAGATATGCAAGTGAGTCGCCAGCATTACCTAGTTTTTTGGACAAGTTAGGCCTTGAGCCGAAGCAATTTCTGTATCTTGTGAATAATTAATTTATCGCAAAAGGCGAAATCTGGCTGATGAGGATCTTGCCATATCTCTAATCATATTACGAGGAGATTATCGCACTATAATTAGGGAAGCTAGCCAAAAATAAATTGGGTGCATGATTTTAAAAATTACAGGAAGAAAAAGAAGTACAGCTTGAAGTTGACTGGTTTCTTAGAATATCGCACTGAGCATCTTCGTTCGGCTCTTGCATCTGGAAAAGTTTTTCAAAAAAAATTTAAAAGCTATTGAAAATTCTCTTATATTTCCACTAACTGTCTTATTATCGCATCGCCAACATATAATTGGTCGAGCTTAACCAGAAATAGTGAGCGCTTACCAGTTTTACTTATTCGCTCATTTGATATGTCGCTTATTATCATTTATATAGCTGCGATATACTTATCAATTATCGCCATTTCAATGATACATAAATAATCCAACTTCATTGATATATTTAGGAAGAATTTTCGGGTAATATTTACCAATTTTCATTTCGAAGTTATAGGATTAATTGAAGCCTACAATATTGTTGTTGGCCAACATGTTTCATTCAATAATCATTTATCACTATAGCGTCAGTGAAGTTGAAAATGATTTATAAGCGATGAAATAAGTAGTGGGAGTAAACATATTATTAGAAGCGAACTTCGTATATTATTGTGGACTCATCTATTCTTTTATCCTCAGATGAGTCCCTTAATGCCTAATGGCACCAGCCAAAGTAGAAATGATAAATGGATACTGTTAAAAGGCGAAATTGATAAATTCATAAACATTGAAAAACTTCGCATAGAAGAATGAGAAAATATATTCATATTTCATGGATAAGTATTCTTTTTGAACAAATTTCTTAATAAATAAATGAATTTCTTCATTTTTACATTCATTTTTAATAATACTGATTGTAAATTACTGGATAAGTACAACTGTAACCTTATCAGCAAATAATTTTTAGGCCGATACACAGAAATTATTTGTAATTTTTGTGACGCAGAGTGGCAAAATTGATTTATATCCAATTTAATTTGTGGTTCTTCGGTTATTTGGCTGTGAAAAAAATGTGTAAATTTGGCTGCAATTTTTCGACCTAAAATTCTAACTTTTGTTTTTCACCAAGGTTTTTCATTTATTTATGCGAATTATTGTAGCCTTATATAAGCAATAATTTGACTTTCTAATTTAAATATTGGTGGTTAATGTTTAATAAATTTTCTCGATAAATCTCAAACTCTGTGCCATTTTTAATAAAACCAGTTTATTCAATATAATTAGCAGTGAAGTATGAATTTTCTTTGAAAAAAATTCATAAAAAAATGTAGTACTAGTAAAATCACATTTAATTTTTTTATTGTCGCTTATGCAACAAGAAATTTCTAAATTTCTATTAAATTAGTTAAGGAAAGGAAATTGAATGGAAGAACCGGAAAGACCACCAAAGAATCCCAATTCTCACCTTGATTTGGTTTTTGTGGAACATTTACATCTGTGAAAGAGTAGACATAAAATTTGAACCATGCTGCTTACCTTCAATGGAACCATAATTCATTTTTATAATTATACAAAAATCCATCATAAAGCCATCCATTTGGCAATCTCCCAATCGAATCAACGAACAAATTATACAATTTGAAATTTTAAATAATATTTGCTTCTATTTATATTTATTGTAATATTAATTATATTTATTTAAGATTGAATATTTATTTTAAAATTTCAAATTATCTAACTTTACTCATTGGCTCAACGGAGCTGAATAGATGGTGGCCCAGTCTCTTATATTGCCAATGACAGTGGTATGAACTTGCTATAGAAAAATTAGCCTCAAGCAAAAATTCACAATACTAATAGTTAACGAGAACAGTAATATAAATAGTTAGCCTACTTATCTACTTAGTTACCTTATACCTTACCTATTTTCATGTTTTATCGTTAATAGTTTCATCATTACTTGCATATAACTTTTGTGGATACGATTGATGTTCGATTCTGCTTCGTCATTCGTTAATTTACGCATGGAAATCGCATGAAAATTATTTTAAATGCATATTAAACTTGCTGATAAAGTTTTTATGATTCAATAAATCTTTTATTTTCGTTTAGCTTTATTTCAGCAATAACCTTGCTTTTTGCTCGACGATTGCCCATAAGTTTTGTCATAATTTTTATTTTATTTTTATTTCTTTTCGTTAATGCGTATGTTTGCAAATAAACTCGTACTTATATTTTTAATTGGTTTTTTTACATTTTCTTAAAACGATCTTTTTTCTCTATTTTTATTATTTTTTGTTAATTTTTAGCACAAATATAATCGAGTCACTTTTTAAATTATTATCCAAACGTCGAACATTAATGTCCTTTTTCGCATTTATTTCCAGAGCGAAATATTTGGCTAAGGAATGTTTTCCAGGCTTTTGTGTCATTTGAACCATTAGTTATTAAGCCTCAAGTACATTCGTGCTAAGTGCTAATGTACTTTTTATTTATAAAACCTGGTGAACTTAACAAATGATGCGAAAGTCGCTGTCCTTGCTTTGCCAAAATAAATCTCATACTCATGCACTTCATTAGATTATAGATATAATTGACAAATTTCATGCGAAATAGGTGGGAAAATCTATTTGCACTCTTAAAAAATGGTCCCACACCTTTCTTTAGATACTGTAAATTGCAGATGTTCTTAAAGAAAAATTCAAAAGGTGGATTTTGATAAATCGAAAATTGCCAGTAATTTCGATCTTCTTTAAGAAACTGTTTTATTTTAAATTTTAAAAAATTATCGCAAAAAATCATCGAAAAAGAATGACAGTATATATATGAAGAAACTGGAAACATTTGGTACTTTCTCATATGAATATATTTTGGTTGGTTTTCTACCCTGTAGCACCGAGCTGTGTCTGAGTCTTGATACATACACGATCGGTTACCGGGTGCATGACCAACTTATTGTCGAATCTTTTCTCAATAATCGGTTAATTTTGAATTTTATATATTTTTATATATTTTTAATAAGTGTATAAATGTTTAGTTCATCTCCTTCAGTTTTCGGTAAATAATTTTTATTATTAATCTCCTTAACAATTAAGGTGAAAAGAGTCTTTGAATTTATCAGAAATGATGCGACCTAGGAATAAAAGTAATCATCGATTTGATAAATATTAATAGAAGGTGATCACTTATAAATTTCATTATCATCCATTTCCTGCGCCAAAATATGATAAATAAAAAAAAATCCATTAAGTTCTGTTCCAAAGTTTTTGCAAAACAGCTCTCCTTTCCAGATTTCATTCATCCAATTTTTCTGGTAATGCTCAATGTGCTGGTTTGTCAGACTGGACAGATCTTAGCATAGAATCACATGACGATAGAAATTTGGGTGAGCTTCCAGCAGCACTCGGATCATATTCCTGGAAGGCACCTTCACTACTGCCAAGAATAGAGCTCCAGCACCAGCGTTCCTAAACGAGAGCAGTAATCCACTGACCCAGTTCCACACCCCATTTCTAAACTTTTTCGGCTAATTTAATCTTATTTAATTAAAAATGAAATTCAATTCATATTTTTAGAATTATTTTTTTTTTCCGGCGAATTGTCCGTTGATATTTCAATTCATATCAAAGTTGATAATAATATAAGATTGATGTTCTACCTCGATGGCATTGTCGCCTTTTATTGGGTCGTTCACGATTTTTCAAAAATTCATTATAATAGTCTTTCCGAAACAAATAAATCACTTGACAGCAAAAAAGAAGCCGACGATTATACTGATCGTCTCGAATCGAACCAGGCAAGCAAGTCCTATTACATTTGATTTATACTATCATTAAGCCAATCGAGCAACTTTCTTCTCTC
The DNA here is from genome assembly GCA_900625125.1 of Dracunculus medinensis. Lineage (NCBI taxonomy): Eukaryota > Metazoa > Nematoda > Chromadorea > Rhabditida > Dracunculidae > Dracunculus > Dracunculus medinensis. Next base: position 17,361 of record UYYG01000121.1, on the reverse strand, counting down.
TTAATTTCCTTATGAGAACGTCTTAAATCGTATTTTGTGAAAACTTTTCGAAGATTTCAAAAATTAGCTTACAGTAAAAAAGCGATGAAAATATAAATCTTGCAATGATTATTGATGTATAAGAAAAAAGTTGCGTTGTTCTTCGTGAATCCCTACTAAAGGTTTTTTCTTATTCTCAATCATAAACATAGATTTTTTCATGTAGATAAATGTGGGAATTGATTTGCCAATCATAATATCGTTGTTATGAATTTTTATGTTCCCGGTTTTTCGGCATTTTTTCCCTGTTAATAATTATTGGTAGCTAAACTAGTTGCACAGTTCGTTTTTTCTCTTTTGAAAGTATACAACGTCTCTCGTTCGGCTGGTTCCATTGATTGATATGACGAGACTCCATCAGTAGAGAATTACTTGAAGATAGATGTGTAGGTAACTATCGCCACCAATCATCCGATATCCAATGGATAAATGAAAAAACATTATAATTTGTATAAAACTATATGAAACAAGTACTGCAAGATTCAAAATTTATTCAGAAATTTCTTAATTATAAATTTTATGAAATAGTTCGATAACTGTGATAATTTAACTGTGATAATTTAATTTTGAAATATTTGCAAACGAATTTTAAGCCTTTTTTTGCTTGAAATTCAAAATTTAGAACTAGTTCATCCAATCAAGATGATCATGAGAAGGTGTCGGATTCATGAAAGACAATAAACATTTATCAATACCATTTATCACTAAAACAAAATGCAAACACGAATATTACTTTATTTTATTTTCTCATCGTATTTTCAAATTTTCTTTCCTTAACACTAATTGAATTTTAATAGATTTTCTTTGCCTACTGAGACTTATAAACAGCAAGCAAGGAGAAAAATTAAGATTTTGAAGAAGTCGAAGGACTAGTTTTTAAGTGCAAAAAAAATCTTCAAAGACTACCGAATGAAAAATTTATCGAATTTCTGCTTTCAAAGGCACCCATAAGATATAATTTATAAATGAATGAAAAATTAAAACACCACAAAAAAAATAATTACAAATGTTAAGATTAAGAACAAAACAATTAAAACTCTAGTCCGTAACAATGAACCCATTCAACAGATTCTGCCAGCTCACTGCTCTCGCTGTATTCGCATCCGATATCCCAAATACCATATCGTTTTAAAATTTCAAAAACGTACTGATAATTTATTTCGCCATTAGAATTAGGTTCATTACGACCAGGGACTTGAGCGACTTGAACATGACCTGGACCATGAAACTGATAAATCCATTGAATAATAATACTATTTTATCTAATAAAATGTAATACAAAATTTTCCTACTAACCTATGAAATTCGATAACGTCGTAATGGTATTTGTAAGTTTCCCACAAATTTGTTGAGCATGAAATATGTCCTAAAACAAAATAATAATTATAAGAAAATAATGCTCTGAAATGAACTGTACAAAACAAAAAATGACCTTTCTCTCCGAATATATGTGGTTGTAAAAAATGAATCCATTTGTTTCGTCTCCATAATAAATCCACTTAGGTAAAAATATTGTAAAATCTATCTATTTATCAAAGCAAAAGGTTTAATATAAAGGGAATGAGCATTACGTTTCTGATAATTTAGCGAATAGTATTTTAATTCGTTTCATTCGTTTCGAGCTTTAAATACAAAAATATCGAAAAACTTGAATTTGAAAAAACTTGAAAAAAATTGAATGGAATTTATTGGAGCTTTTTTCTTTATAAAAAATATTGTGGTTAGGTAATTTATAAACTAAAAATCTAAATCTAAAATTTAAAAAAATGACACAAAGGGTTATTATTGCATCTAATTCGTATTTATTACCAACTTACCAACGTTATCCTCAAATTTGGATGGCCAATTCGTTGCAATATTTCTACAGCTATAAATTGTACAAATTAAATAAAAGCAACTTCACACAAATATAACAATATTATTATATTATATTAAATTTATATTAAGTTCAATTATATTAAATTTCGGCTAAAAAATACGAAATTGAAATTGAAATAAAATAGAACCTTGAGCGTATGATCCAAGAAAATAATTCGGAATCGTAATTTGGTTAATTGGTTCAATAAGACACATAATTCCATGCTGGAAAAAAATGCTATAATTTCTTGAAAAATAAAAATATAATAAAATAAAAATATCCAGAATGACCAGCAGAAAAAAATAAATAATTTCGAATATTAGAGACTAGAGACTTTTTTAGAGCAAAAATATTTTTAAAACATCCTAAAGCCATTTTCTAAATAAAAAATACCTCAGCTAAAGCACCGCATGCATAGGCAATATTTTCCATATAAGTTGTCATTGATTCATCATTGATTTCAGTTACACCAGCCATAATATGAACCTAAAAAAACATATAACCATTATCTCAGCTCTAATCACATTCAGTTGCTGCAAAATGATGGATTCTCGAAAAGTTGGAAAAAAAGACGGAACAGTGGGTGCGAAATTCATAAAAATCAAGGAATCAAAATCATCAATTATAGTTGTAACAGTTGTTTATCTAACATCATCAAAATATCAAAAAGCTATTCATATATAAGATGGCTACACAAAATATTTCCTCACTGGTAATCATCATCGCTCATTCATTTTCTTTGTGAAAATATTTTTAATGTCCGATTTGGCTGGTTTCCCTGACTATTAAAAATTAATCCACTTGTCCTTGAATAGGTATAAATGTAAGAGGATTGTTAACAGCCACCAAGCACTGATCTTATCAATATATTTTAAAAATAATTAAATAAAAACTTTTATAACAGAAAAAATTTTTTAAATTATAAAAAATTATATTAAAAATTATAAAAAAGAAGCATAAATCTTAAATAAATCAAAAAAAAAAGACTAAACTTTTTGCATTCAAGAATATTAGCATATTCTATTGCAGTTGTTATGCTGTCAGGGAAGTCCGACTGGCACGAAGGTAAAGCAGCGATACCACGGAAACCAGACGACCAATCACCTTAAACAATAAAAATTAAAAAATATGCATCAATATTGAAAATAATTGACAAATAACATAAATTAGATTCATAAAAAATCTATTTCTTTCCCTTTTTTGTGAAATATTTGTGGTTAAAACTTTGTAAATTCATGTTTATCCAATTTTTCTAAAACCAAAATTGGTAGATTGAATGAATTTAGATAAGAATTTTCCACTTAAATAATACAATATAATATTATTAATTATATTACTGTTAATATACTGCATTAATATATTATATTAATATATACTATTAATATTAGTATTATTGTAATTATAATTATAATAGCATAAATATTAATTTAAAACAGCATACTATTATATGAAGCAGTTAAAAGAAAATTAAAGAAAATTTCTAAATTTAAAAATACAATAAAGAATTGAAATAAAAGAAAAAGAAACAGTTAAAGGACCATAAAGAATACGGAATTCTGAAACAGCAACTGAAGAGTACCATTTAACCTTGTATATTCAAATTCAAGCCTGAATATTTGAAACGACTCAATTAAATACAGTCATACAAAATTTTATGCGTAACAATATCAATTTTTGCTTAATTCTCCTCAACCTAATCTAATGACCCTACGCTATATAGCTCCAAATTTAGTTCATGGAACTGTTTCAATTGAGATAGTTAGAAATCAATCAATAATTTTAATTTTAATAACTTCTATAATCAACAGAAATTTTTTATACTCCACTGCAAACAAATAAATGCTCTGCACATTTTAAGAAAGAAAATTTCCGCATTATTTTTCAGTAATAATTTCGTAAAATTCAATATATTAGACCTTCTTTACTATCGTCCAGTAGTGAAAATCCAAATATTCATCTATAAAAATAATAACATCTAATAGATTAGACATAAATATAAGGGAAGAACTTGTTACCTAAATTAATATTCCACTCTTCACTGGGTAAAATTTATCGCCTTTCATGAAATTATTCTGGTAAGATTGTATTGCAATGGGTATAAACGGTTTTTTTTAGTGTAAATTTTATGGTGATCACCATAAAAATAAACTTTTCAATTATATCCTTAATAATAATGAAGAGCTAAGGATCATTAAATATATTACAACACTGAGGTGGTCAATAGCCAGTCAGCCTTAACACATAAGCTCTTAGATAAACATAATAAATCCATATATTTTCAGTTGCACTATTTTTTTAGAATTTTGAAAATATTTCCCAACCAAAAAATGACTTCAGCTTGAATATTTATAATAATAAAATATGAAAATAATAATAAATAAATAATAAAAAATGACTAATATATAAAATAAAACTATAAAATAATTAATAAAATAATAATAATTGATATAATTAATAAAAAGGAAAAAATCTTTTTTTCTTATGAGATTCTTAAAAATCAATTAATGATTTATTAAAATCATAAATATTGAATAATTTATAAGAAATATTTTTCAAAAAAATGAAAAAAAAGGAACCGGCTGGAGCATTTATAAGAATGTGTTTTAATGAATGTCGATCGGCTTCTCGCTTCAATTCCTCAGCTTTAACCTCATATGGCAACGAAATTTCAACAAAACGAAATCCCAATTTCGCCGCTTTTTCATATCTTCAACTAGAAGAATTAAACAAAAAATTGCATTTTAGCTAACAGATTTATAATTTATAAGCTAAAACTCATTAAATAAAGAAAATTAACAAAATTATGAAAAGAATAGATAAAAGAGAAAAGAAATGATTCTAAGGAACCGAGAAAAACAAAAAGAATGTAGCCTAAGACAAAGATCTATAAGATTTATAATCCACCTAAACCTTAGAAGACCTAATAATAAGAGACAAAAAACCAACTGGAATTTGCGACTCAGTAGAATTCTAATATCTAAAGGAATATGCAACCATAGAACTCAAGTCGCTTGTGCAGACTTGCCGAATTCGAACCATTTAAATTTTACCAATTAATCACTTCACCACAGAAGGGAAAATAAGTCGCCAATATCAACCGAACTTTTCAAGTATGGCAAAAAACGATGTCAGGCCATGAGTATTGAAAATTTACTTTGGACGAGAATAGAACCCCAATACTGGCGCACCGAAATGACAGCAGCAACGCACTGAGCCATTCGTTGTTAAAGTAATTGTTACAAATTTAAAAAGAACAAATAAAAGAAATATTTTTAAGGAAAAAACCTTTTTATGAGTTCAACATTTTGAAACATCGTTGATAAATTTGCAACAACACGCATTTTCATTCTTTTATTTATTTATTTATTTTTGTTGTTTTAATAATTCTGAAAAAAAAATTTTGAAATATTAATAAATATGATTAATACATATTTATTTAATTAATTGAATAATTAATAAATATTTTAATAAATGGTAATTAATAAAACGGCAAAATAACTGCCAGCGAGAATCGAGACTTGGATTCGAATCTGGCGATGCACCACTCCCGGGCAGCAGTGCGCCTAATAGCGAAATTAAAGGAGAGTGGAATGGCTTAGTGGGTTGTTGCCAATTCGGAGCGTCGAGCTTGTGCACCCGCAGGAGTAAACCCGTCCAAAAATCCGGGTACTCTTGCGACTCACCTGTCCTACTTTCTATCTCCAAAGGACTTCGCGGCGTATTTGTCTACTGCCGCAGCGAGCCTAACCAGCAATGTTGAGCTCTTTAAAAAAATTAATACATAAATGCGTATATTTAAAATAAATATTAAAATAAATATTATATTTATTATTATTTAAATAAAAAAAATTTAATAAAAGTCGAAAAATTTTTAGAGAGATCAACGAGAATTTTATAAGAAAATCGAATGAAAGCAAAATAAATGCAAAATGGAAAAAAGCAAAATCATTATCGTCGTTTCATTATTTGTTGTAATAAGAAAAATAAATTTTCATTTAAATTTTATATTTTAATAAAATTTCAAAGATGAAAAAGTTTCAAATTTTCCTTCTAATTTTAGCAAAAAAAATTGCAAATTTTATTTAAATTAATTCAATTAAAATTAATTCGAAAAAAAATTTTTTCCAAAATTTTTATATTATAAAGCAGCCGCAAAAAACTATAGCGAAAGTATAGCAGAGAAGCTGATTTATAGTAAATGGTTTTTTAGCACTTAAATTATTTGGCTCATGGGAATTATGCATGTTAGCTAAGCAAACAAATTATCTAATGGATTTAATTTTGACATGGATTCGGTACTGATGATGAAATTGACGGCGCCATTAATAATGGCACTGATGGTGCAACCGATGGTGAAATTGGTGGTGACATTAATTGTGGTGATGGTGGTGTTTGAATCCGATTAGAATTATACATCGGATCGAGAATAGTTTAATGGTTCATCTCCTCTTTTAGCAAATCGCAATGTTTTTGTTTCAGGTACCATCTATGACTACCGGAGTGACCCTTTCACCATAGGTGCAAATCACTTGTTATGGTTTCTAATAACCGATGACCGGTTTATTGGTGTCAAATGACAGGAAATGAAATGAAACCAATCTTGGAACTTAAGAGTCGGCAAATTAGTTTCCATTACTAACCTATGTTAAATATTTAATAAATGGTATGTGAATAATATAAATGAAAAAAGAAGGAATGTGTGGTCAGATTTTTGAAGAGCGCTCACCATATGTAGTTAGGTTTGCTCAGCTGGATTGTCAAACCAGAGGCACATGGCGATTGAAGTACAAATGCTTCTACAGTATTGCTCCTGATTTTCAAGAAACCGATTTATTCCTACTGGCAGCAATATTTCAGTATCGGCGAAATATTTATAAGGCACTCTGAAACGGCTAGAAATTAACTGAAACCGCAACCGCATCTTTTCCTCTCAACTACTCTTATATATAAACCACCTATGCTTGGAAAACCTTCCCCGGCGGTGCCAATCCAAATCTTGAATAGGCTTTTTTCTGCTTATTCAACACAACTACAAATTAGGTATTTTTCATCATAGATAGATGAGATGATAGACACAATTTAACCAGCAAACCATGCATTATTAATTGTACCAATAATGAAGAGACTGGTGCTCATAAGGTGATTCTTTCCACAGATCGACAGTGCAGAATGTGCATCAGGGAAATAAATAATGATAGGTAACCAGTTGCCTGATATCTTCCACCATTAGCTTCAGCCAGGCGACAGCTGATGCACACTGCACTGCACACCGATGTAAAATATGCACAGATTCAACTATCTCTATTAAGCGTGCGGATTATCATAAATGTATCTGTAATTCTTCAAACCGTAGAAAAATTCTGAAATGGACCAAATTTTGCGATTTTATTAGTAAATTAGATGGAAAAGGTGCTATTAATGCAGATAAAAACTTTGAAAATATAAATTTTTCTCCATTAAAATAAGCAAATGAGTCTAAGTCTAAGCCCTAAGCCTATTTATACAAGAAAAGATTTATACAACACTAAAATTTCAGTGGTACCATATCAATGAAGGTGTGTGCTAGATTCTGTGCCAAATGCAAGAACCATTTTAAATCGATATTAAATGAAATATTATGGTACTAATCGCAATAAAAGCCTATATGCAGTTAAAAACTGGATGTCCAGTTATGATATCCCTTTCTCTTCCTCAAACAGCTTTATCATTCACCGTGCAGGCAACAAACTGCGAGGTCACCTAAGCGATCAGAATCTTTCATAATCCTATCAATTCTGTTCTCGACTGGATGCTCTTCGTTTTTGACGCCATTCACCAATTCACCAGAAGAGTTTTCTTAACATAATTTGCATATGAGGAAACACCTCATGTAAACTCTAAATAAATAAAATAATTTTTCTAATATTTTCTCACTTAAATTCGAGTTGCGCTGTAAACTGTGAAAGAATATTTCGAGAGTCGACCATATCCCAATGTATTTAAAAGGAGAAAAATTTTTTTTTAAATTTTTTAAAAATTTTTGAACATAGAAAAATTTTTAAATTTATTCATAGTCATTTAATTCATGAAGAAAAATCTTTATTAAATTTTTATTTTGCAAAATTTATTTCGAAAGAAAATTTCTCGCTCCTACAAAATTTTGTATTATAAAATGGCCACAAAAAAAGATTAGTAAAAAGCTTTTTTAACAAGAAAATTCACAGAATCTGCTTTTTCGACTGATTCGATGCTTTCCTTTTAATCTCCGTTCATCAATTCATTTCTGCCTTCATATTTAGAAAAAGGCAAAAGGAGTGGTTAAACCATGCAATAAATGCCACATTATAACAAGAAAATTTTTTTAAAGCCAATAAATTTTCCATTCTTTAAAAGTAATTTAAATTATATGAATAAAGGCAGAACGCTGGCGCTGAAACCTTTTTCACGGAGAGTAATAGCCACAGGTTAATCGGCATTTAGCTCTCATCACACTTGCATATGGTTCTATCCTGCATCGGATCTATAGTCTGATGATCTTTACTCATCTCGACAAGCTGGTCGCACTGTTATATTTTGATTTGCTGGAAAGTATCAGTATGCAATCATATCAGTAAGCAAGACTAACTAGACTTCAGTAACGGTGAATTATACAGTACGAAATAAAAGAAACTCAAATAAGTAGAGCGAAGCTCATTTCTTCCCCTTCATATCTGCGATATGTTTCACGACTTCAGAGGCCATATTCAAACTGAGCGCTGGAATCATTGGATTAGGAAGACAGTGATACATCCAAATAACCTAAACTAATTTCTTCGAGCTTCATGCTAATCTAGTAATACAGATGTAAATTTTTGATGGTACGGGTAAGTCTGAGTTCGCGAATTAGCCTTTCTATTTTCTGATGTTTTTAAAGCATTTTTTAATCAGTGTATTTTCTAAATGTCTTTTTTTGCATATTGAAAAATATAGCTCCCTAACGAGATTCGAGACCTAAAAAAGACAATTCTTACGGGTTCGAGTGAGATTGGATTGTTGCAGCAATACCACCTGCTGCTATTCCTTTGATTTCAAATATTGCATTGCAAGCAGGTGTGTCGATATGTGCACAAAGTTGCGGATCGACAGTTGGTCGTTGGCGAATCATTCCTGCATTTGGAACTCCTTTATTGCATTCAGCTATTGGCACGTCGTTACCGCCTTTTACGCCATGAAGGAGACAAACAATCCAATAAAAATGGAACAGCATTTTGGGAGAAAAAAATTCTAAAATGAGGTGTTAGCGCATCACACATACTTTTATGTACATTTCATTTCCTTTGGAATATGTGTGGTTGCCTTTACCTTTATGAGATCCATTATTTCTATCAGTTATTCTTATTTGTTCATCAGCGATGCCATTTATAGTTTCGTACTTCGAATTTATTTTGATTAATTCTCACAGTTCGTTATCATTCAACATGTGGGCAGATTTCGTTAATTTCCTTTTCCATTTTAAATCAGTTGCATTATGGTACTTATTCAAATAAAAACCTAGCTATATCCAATCTTTCTAAACAGTTGATCTTCTTCTTCACTTTTTCTATAGGCTTTACCATTCGCAACATAGGCAACATTTCACAAGACCATCTTTTATAATCGCAGCGCTTCTAGGCTGAACGCTTATCACTTTTCACGCCATTCTTCACAAAGCTTGTTGTTTTGCAAGTAAAACGGATAAAAAAAAACAGTTATTTTTCTCATATTTTACCGGTATAATTCTCATTTGAATTATTGCCTTGTGAACTCTGAAAAAAGATTTCAAATCGGCCTTGCCTCAATACAGTTTAAATAATTATTAATAGGAAGAGTGAAATTTTATTTAAAATTTTTTTGGAAAAAAAATTAATTTTTTGCCAATTTTTTCTTTCTCTAAAATCATTTCGAAAAAATTTTTTTTTCTAAACTTCTATATTATAAATATTCATAATAAAAAAATAAGCAGAAAATGTAATAGATTCGTAAATGCCTTTTCAATTAGCTAAGCAAACAAAAATCCGAGGTTTAATGGTAATTTGAAACCAAATTAGAACAAACATCGAATCGAAACTGGCACAACACCATTGGTCTTATCATTGCATCCTGGCAGCACTTGTCTTCTGGGGTCAAATTTGATTGCTAAAAGATGTAAGTAAAGATAAACTAGGGATGGATTTTAACAGCAGATTTCCTGTCAGCTGACAAGTATGAAATCCATATTGCCAAAAAAGGTGAATTAAATTTGAGTGAATTAAAGGCAACAATAAAAATTGTTAATTTGTTAGCCAAAAAAATAGTCTTTAAACATATTTTGGATAAATGACAAAAATTAAAAAATTTAAAAATAAAAATTAAATGAAATTAAACCACAACTTATAAAAATTAAACCACAACTAAATTAAACCACAATTTATTTCTTCGTTATTTTCGTTCATTCTTGAAGATTTGCAAAATTATCCTTTATCCGAGAAAACTTACTACAAATTTTACTGATATTACTGATATCTACAAATTATTCTTTATCCAAGAACTGCAGCTGCAACAGTTTTTCTCGCGACCCTTTATTATTATATTCGAAAAAAAATCGTAAAATTCAAATCCTAGCAAGAAGTATTAGAATTAATGATGCTTCTGTCTAAAATGAAGAAGCTATGAAAAATTTGGAAATTACGATTAAAAGGCCTCAAATATAATAAATATGAAAAATATTAAAAGTCGAAATCGAGTATTCAACACGCTTTATTGCACTGTCAGTGCAAAACTTGCTGGCCTACTGCACCAAACTGCACATCGGTCTTGTTTAATCGTTTCTTCAATCATGGTTGAATGAATAAATCGTAGCTCGTTTTTGAGCCAATTTTTAATGGAAATCTTTTTTTTTTATCAACTTATCAAGAATTATTTCCTTTTATAGAAAATTGTTTTTTATATTAAAAAGTGAAAAATTGAAAAAAATTGGAAAATAAACGGAAAAAGATTTCTAAAAAGAATTATATAAATTATGTATGAATAGTGTGTATTGTAAAAAAATTTTTTTCTTTAAATTGTGAAAAAAGTGCAGTGAAAACCGAAAAAAAAAGTATCCATTAGCTTAAATTGATTCCATTAGCTTTTCGTTTTATAAAATTTTGATTATCGATCAAACATAATGAAAATAAATAATTCAAATTTGTTTTGAATCGAAATTTAAAAATTTCAAAAAATTTTTTAAAAATTCTAAATAAATTTTTGGTTTTGAATGTAAACAAATTTAATGAAAAGATTATTTTTCCTTAGTTCGCTATGATAAAATGATAAAGGCAATGATAAGAGGCGTAAATTATTGTACTAGTGGCTTTTTTTCCTTTTTCCTTTTAATTTTTTCTTTTTAAAAAGAAATCTTTTCATACGTTTTCATCCAATAAGAAGTAATAATAAATCATTTCATTTATTAGAGAAAGGGAGATTCGATAAGTTTTTTGGCAAAAAATGGTTTTTTGACTAGTTTCATCCTTTTCTTATCAGTCATCCATTTGTAATCCTTTAATCAATTATAATTTAAAAATGGCAATTTTCTTCATTATCGATCATTCCAATCTTTCAGGATTTATTTAATTTATCAATTAAAATTTTTTGTAATTATTTGTAATTTATATTATTGAAAATTTTTTGAGAACTGTGGAATGAATAAATCTTTATATTCTTTTATTGATTCGTAGTCTCATTATGTTTAATTATACCTCGTTAGATTAAATAATCTATGCATAATAACTAGAAAAAGCTAAAATTATCAGTCGTTATCAGTTTATTAGGGTTTGTGTAACTTTTACTTTTGGATTTTTTATTATTTTTTACTTAAAAAATATCTTGGAAAGGAATAAATTGAACAGTGATGGGATGTTTTTTTCAAAGTTTTGCAGAATTAATTGGTCGATAATGTGTGACAGAGGCAATTTTCCCTTGCCTATGCCTTTAATTGGCCTTGAACTGATCGTCATAAATCTATAAAGAACGAAGCATATTTTGATTATAGAATAAATATAAGTTTTTGGTGGAGTATTAATTTCTTTTTCAAAATATTGCAAGCAGGCTTGTGCGGTTCTCTGAAATTGATTCATAGCCTCATTACTTTGAAAATTGGGCCTTTAGAGGTACTATTCCATTCTATGTTAATATTATTAGCTGGATTATTCAATTAAATCCTTGCAACCACCTACTCAAATTTAGTGAATGTGCAGAATGGGACTATTTTAGGTTACATTTCCCTATGCTTCTTCAGTATTTCTGTTTTAGCTGGATTATCTGAGTGATTTCGACCGTAAGGTTATCCATAATGCATACAACTACAACTCTGCAATAAACCAATGTGAACCATCCTTAACGCAAATAATCAACATTTTTGCGACTGTACTTCTTGAATAATTTTGGTTCTATCAGAAATCAGAAATTTTGAAAATGAAGCAAATAAAATTGATTGAAATTTTCTTCGAATTTTTTAAATAAAATATAAATAAAATAACTTTTTGATATACAACAAATAATTTGTAATTTGTAAATGGAAAATGCATCAAAATAATTTTAAGTTGAATTTTTATTATTTTCCATTTTTAAAAGTTAATTTTTATTTAAATTTGGTAGTATTTAATATAATCTTTATGTACAATTGATTGCAAAAGAGAAAACATTGCAACAAATTCGTGAAAGATGGAAAATATCAACAAAATTTATAAAATAACGCAATAGTTATTTGTTCATCCTCCATAGTTTCAGTTTATTAATTGCATGCATACTTGCGACTCGGCCATCGGCTAAATTTTTTCAAAACTGAATTCCGAAGAAATATTTTTTAAATTATGAATTTTAAAAATTATGTTCGTCAAAAAATTAAAAACCATTAAAGTCCACTAAAAAAGAAAAAAAAAAGAAAGAAAATCAGATAGAAAATTGAATATTCCAACCTTTTGCGAATTGTCATGGAGAATGTCTTTGACGATACTCTTTGACGATTTTTTATAAGGTGCACCCTTTTGAAGCGAAAAGACATAACACAACAAATTCTGATATTCGCAATTCGTTTTCGAAATTGTAAGTCCAATGAGAATTTTTCCAATTTAATAATTTAAAAAATTTAACAATAATAATTTAAATAATTTAAATCTTTCCGAAGTTTATTCGCTTTGTCCATCAAATCCTTTGCTAAGCCACTGAAGCGACTTGTTGTTGGAATGTTGGAATTTTTTATATCGCATTCCATAATAAAATATTGGGCAAATAACGTCGAGCATGATTTCATCCTCGCACTCCTCATAAAGCTTAGAAACCTTTGCAATTTGTTTGATCCTCACTATTAAATACTATTATTACAATAAGATTTCATATTATCGAATTCTTTCCCTCCGTACATTGTTTTCCACAGTAGACAGTGAATTTCATGATCCACTGGTGTATCCTTATTTCTCTTTCTCTTCCATTAATTTTTTCGCTTAGCTATACTATTACAACAAAAGTGGTGTGTTGATGGAAATAAGTGCTCCGAAAAGAGAACAGAAGGGAAAAGAGTTATGTAAAAATTGGAAAAAATTTGATAATTTAATAAATTATCATAAATTATAAATTATATATCACCCGTACTTATGCTTTAGAAAATATTTCATCTTAATTAATTTCAAAATATTTCAAATCTTTTTATTAAATCTTTTATTTATATTTTGCATTACTGCTTTCAATAAATATATAATTTCCCCAATTTTTTTATCTAACGATGATTTATCAAAAAATATTTATTGCATCACAAATACAGTCATAGCGGAAAATTATTAGAAAATCGGCAATAACTGAAATCAGCAATAATAATTGCGTTAACCACTTATTCTCACTAACATACCTCAAAACATGCGACTGTCTAATAATGCTTTATCACAAGTTCGATCAGTGATGGCCATCTCGTGCACAATGGCATATTAAATAATTTTATTAATAATAATCATTAAATAATTTAATATTAAATAATTTTATCAATAATAATTGATAATAACAATTTCAATTCTAATATTATTTTGATTAATTCATTGTGGAACATATGATTATGCCACAAGCACAAAGAAATATCCAATAAGTAGTTTGGTCTTAAAATGGCAATAAATTTATGTTGGACGGTAAACCAGTTTCGCCATATTCCGATTCATCTAGACGCGTTCAAAATTCCACAAGTAGATTCGAAATGATAATAGCACACTTGGTTTCTACTGGTGACAGTAAATAATTTGATGGTGCTGTTTTCAAAATCTGTAATAAAAATGCATTCAGGCAAAATTGGAGATATATCGAGAAAAATATTATAGTAAATTTGCAGAATTATAACAAAATCACAAAATTTTCGGCATTGTTTATGATTTTATAATGCACGCGTTTTAGCCAAAAAACTGAACCAAGGAAATTTACGAACTAAAGGCAAACAACGAGCAATATAATATAAGCTTTTAAATTTTTTGTACGAATAAATAAACGATTAATTTAGTGGGAAATTAGTGAAACTATTCCATAATGATTTGCTTTTATGAATTTTGATTATTACCGCTTGTGGGACCTATTTTTATATGTGCGAATCACGCAATTTCTTCACGTGTCTCTACAGATATAGCTGAATAATTTTGCTCAGTGGAGAACTTTTACTTGTCCTAGAATTTTTCAAATATCTTCCTAGGAGTAAGATTAGCTGTTAATCAATACTGCTTATTTGCCTATTTAAACTATTTATGGTGATTTTTACGATTTTCCTTCTACTTTCTAGGCATAATCACAGGAGAATTTTGTTGCACATTATAATAGACCGAATACTTCTTTATGATAACCTTGGATAATTAATAGTGCATTAACAGATTAATGTCTAAGCCAAGCCATTGCGACTCATGTTTTCAGCATTCTTCCCTAAATGAAACAACCATAATAAGTAATAAAGATAATAAATTCGGATGATGCGAAGGGTCCTTTAATTGCAGCCCTAACACTTTCAGGTAAATCCTTCTTATAATTTTCCTCGCAGAGATAGGAAAAATTAAAAATATATGCCTCATTAAAACAAATAATCAATATATAATAAATAAAAAAGGCTAAAAAGTTTAGGACAAAAATTCTATCAGTTGTTACCAGCTTACTGGGGTTTGTTGCATATAATATTCTTTTTATAATCCATAAACTATAAATTACCATTATATAAACTGTGCATGAAAATTATTCCTTTTCAATTATTTTTTTCTCCACATTCTCGATTAAATGATGCATAAATAATCAAATATTGCAAAATTTGAGTCTTTCTGCTAAAATTGACTTAACATCCTCTTTTTAATGCCTATTAAACAAATTAAACATATATATTTAGCTGTCATAATATTTGAAAAAATAAAAAAAGGCATCGAGTGTTTGAAACAATAACTGTCGTTGTCGCGAAATGCGATGTCTTTTCTTAAATCATTAATTCAAACCGGTGATTCCGAACCGCCAGAGAAAACTTTCTTAATCGATTCTTTGGTTATTGCACTTCATATGTCAATAAAATATAGAGGACAATTTTCAGTATATGCTGTATATTTATGAAAATCATTCTTCTGTCTTTTAAGGCACCTTATCATTCTTTTTCCATTTTTAGGCATCATCAAGCGGTTGGGTCCCAACATTAATATTTAATATTAAAAATTAAAACATTCATTCGTTTAATATGTCCTTTGTCCCTTTATTCTTTTCCTATATTTTGCCTTTTAATCTATTGGTTTTTATTACCCAAGTTTGAGGCAACCAATAAAGATTTTTATTATAAGTGTGGTGATCAATGTTTTTTCTACTGTCCTGATAAAGCAGGTCGGATCAAGATTATCTATTATAATTTATAATTAACGCGTAGCAGACGAGCATCATCCTACTGTTTCTAATTAATAATTTTAATCTACTATTTACAGTCGTATTCCAATAATTTTATTTTACTAAATTTTCCATTTTTTTGGAATAAATAAAATTTTAATGAAAATGAAGCGCGATTTTATTAAAACCAATTTTATGGGGAACAATAGCCACAAGTTAATCGGCATTTAATTCTCATCTCACGTGCAAAAGGTTCCATTCTGCATACGGATCTATAATCAGAACATCTTTGTTCGTCTCGGCAAGTTGGTCGTACTGCTGTTCCATTTCCATTTTGGTTTGCTGAAACGTATAAATTATCACAGTAAGGTCAATTCAAGGTCAATTCAATTTCAATCGTACTGAGCTGAATATATTGAAATATAAGAAGATAAAATATTAGATCTTAGGTCTTAGGTTTTAAGAAGTCATTCAAATTACCTTTCTAGCCTTTCAGTTTATTGACTAATAATAGTACAAATTATAAACTAACCTAAGCACGTATTCAATCTGCACGTTTTTTGACAAGAATTCTTCGTCTTGTCATTGGTGCAAATTACGGCTACCAACGCGTTGCATACATCATCGCCAAGTGTGTTTGGGCACATACCATTTGCTCCTGGTTGGTCGCAAAGACCGCATTTCTGCGGGCATCGCTTTAGTGATATATCAGTAAGCGATGGATTTCTGCATTACCCGATGACGTAAAACGTAAAAGCTTCACAATGCGCGCCTCCTTCTGTAATGAATGAAGAAGGAAAAAGAACTTTTTCATCTCGCAAAAATAATAAAATTAATAATAAAATAAAATTTATATAAATATATTCATATTTATATGCATTTACATTTATATATTTATATATAAATATAAATAAATATATTTATATATTTATATATAAATATATTTATATAAATATATAATTAATAAAGAAATAATTTAAGTAAATAACTTAAGTTCATTTTAAACTTTTAAGCCTTTGCTTACCATTAACACAATTATACTGTTTTGTCATACAGCAAAATGCACAACGACTTGTACAAGTGTTTTGAGCGAAACTTTTCAATGCAGCATCCGTGCATGATGCCGGTATCATGTAATCTACGTTTCTGAATTAGACTTTGTACAGTCTTGTATTTTTAAAATATTTTAATCTATATTAAAAGATCGACGTCCCAGATTAGGATCTGAGATGTAAGGAAAACAAATACTTACGGATTTGAATGAGATTGGATCGTCGCAGCAATACTGTTTTCATCTTCTGGATTGCCCTTGATATCAAATATTGCAATACACGCAGGTATGTCGATGCGTGCACAAAGTTGTGGATGGACCGTTGGTCGTTGGTGAATCATTCCTCCTCCATCTGGAACACCTTTGTTGCAGTCAACTATTGCCACGTCGACGGCACCTTTTGCGCCATAAATGAGGCAAATCCAGTAGAAATGGTACAACATTTCAAGTGAAAAGATATGGGAATGAAGTATTAGCGTAATGCAGATGCTTTTATGCTCATTTCACTGTCTTTGTTGGAAGATATGTGGGTAGATTACCTTTATATAGCCTTTTGTTTCTGTTATTATTTGTTCACCATTTATAG
>UYYG01000172.1:0-54254 GCA_900625125.1 Dracunculus medinensis | reverse complement strand
CTAATTGCAATTTTAATTATAAAAGTAAACTTCTACAATATAACCTGGGTTCTCTGTCAGTTCGTCGTATTAAACAAGATTTAATTTATGTTTATAAGATTTTGTATGGTTATGTTAAATTAGATCATTCAAAATATTGCAATTTTTGGTTAAATTTAAATCCAACAAGAACTAATGGGCTAAAATTACTAAAACCTATGTGCAAAACCAAACTAAGGACTAATGATTTCTTTATTCGTAATATATTAATTACTGGAATAAACTACCGAACGACATAGCTTGTGCGCCCTAGCTATTTTTAAAAAAAGATTAGATAATATCATTTATGATATTATTTAAAGAATTCACATCATGCAGGAAGAGTGAAATCGCGATTTTTACCATCCGATTACAGTTATTTCGAATTTTACTATATTTTATTATTTTGCAATATCCACTTTATTTCATTTTAAATGTTTAAATTATTTCATTTTAATATTATTATTTTTATCGTTATTTGTCATTAATTCTTATTATTTGTTATTTTAACTGATGTTATTAATACAAGCACATAATGTTTGCGTCCTGCTTGGTTGGTTTTCAAGAAATAAATAAATAAATAAAAAGGAATGGTTTTTATTAGCAATGGCATCGGATTGTATAGCTTGGAGATATCTTACCATTGTAACCAGCGGAGCCAGCCTAACTAGTAATAGTGACGGCTGTTAGTAAAAATATTATTATTATTTTGTCATCATCTAATAAACTTGATTATGGATGGAAAATAGATTTTATCTTCGGGTTCTTCGAGTAATTTGTTTCAGTAAGTAAGGCTAAATTTCAAGATAGTTCCAAGCTCTCAGTTTTTATATAACAAAATATAACTAATAATATCAATCCATTCCATTTTTTGACATTTTTTGAAACTAAAACTGTAAAAAACCAATGCCTAAATTTTCGTAGGTAAAAAGTAGTTCGTTTTCTTCTTTTTTTTTTTATTCTTCCAGCTTATAATAAAATGAATTTAAATGGCACAGTTCGAGCTAGTAAATGACGTATGAGTTTTGCATGCTTTGATTAAAAAGCCATCTGTTTTGTTTTTACAAGTCCCAAAATCATATTTCATCATATTTTATATCATAATTAGCACTTTACTATAACTCTAACTATATTATCAAGATTATCTACTATTACACTGAAGTATGAATATCATTCATGAGAATATTGCACATATAAAGTGGTGGAAGATGGAAGTTTAATTTAACTTTTTTCAAGCCAATTACTTCAGCTCATCCTCCAATATAGATTATAGATCACATTATATATATATATATATAATGTATAAAGAAAAAATAATGAATTACAATTTTATCATCAGCACAAAGATATTTAAGAGAATTCCGAATGATTTTGGTGATACTATTGATACGCAAGAAAAAAAGCGAAGGACAGTGCCTTAATCGGCTCTGCGCAATTTGGTGCCAATAATAAATAACATGATCTATGCTAAGAGATTTCCAACAGTTTTCTTAAACTATTGCTAACAATTAATAATTTGTGGGGCCGAATCAAATTCTTTAGCCATATCCTGGTTGATCACTGGTAGATCACATTTGATAATGGTCAAATAAATTTAGAGCAAAAGGTTAGCCTGAAGTTGCGGATTTTTTCATACAAAAAAATGTAGATGGAAATATAACTGTTTGCCACAATGTATGTATATGATTTCGAACTCCCTACTCTCTGATTACAAGAGATGGCTTTCGCCTTGTTAGGGCATTTTAGTCATCCACTACAAACTGAATGGAGCCAATCAAATGGCGAGGGCTAATGGGTGAATTTTTCTGTACTAATAATCATCATTACCTGGCAAAGTGTTAATGTTTTTAGGCTCAAATAATGTTTTTAGGAGTCTTGTTTTAAAAATTTCATTTAAATTTAAATTAATTTACAAGATGTAAATTTGCTTTGCTTATTAAGCAAAGTAGGAATATTGAAATTACGAGTTTTTTGAATTTCTCTTTAATAATTATAAATCTAATAAATGCAAATCTTTCTGCTGTCCTTGAAAAGTAATTTCTCGTTGATCAAATTGCTTCTTTTCGCTTTAAAAATAAAATTTTATTATAAAAATGAACTGTCCTAAATAAAATATCTCATTACTTTTGCCATTTCGACAAAGACGAACAAAAACTTGTATTTGGAATAAAGGAGATATTTAATTTCGATATATTTCGTTCATCTATCGGTTTGATTATGAATTATGAACTTTTCATGGTTTAAATTCGTGATTTGAATTCATTACGTGATGTGAATTTCTTCTCTTATAATTAAAACTATAAAATCATAATATTCATCAAATTTTACCTTATATTTTTTTTTATTTAGTCTATAAGTCGAGAAATACTTTGTGCATCGCCGTTTTCCTGAATAAAATTCTCTATAGTTGTAAATTAGATTGTTCCAAATGTTATAAGTTTACGTTAAATTTCAACCCAACACATTCTAATGAATCATCTAAAATCATCTAAAATCTAAAATCATTAAAACTTATGTGTAAAATTAAAATAAGAACTCATTGCTTTTTCATTCGCCCAATTAATTGCTGGAATAAGCTGCCGAACGACGTAGTTTATAACTGGCTAACGAGCATCTCATCATTAATTCTTAGATAGCATAGCGATCGGCCTTAGTATTTTTAAAATAAGGAGTGATATTATCCATGTTATCGTTTAAAAGTTCATACCAAGCAGGTAGGTAGTTTAAAATCTCGAAGTTTCAGCATGCGATTTTGGGTGTCAATAGTAATAATTCAATTCGATTGTGTTATTCTATGATTCCCCTTTATTTCTAATATTTGTCTTTATATTGTTAGCTTTTGGTCATTTCTTTTGCATTTTGTATAGACCTCATTAGTTTCTTTTCGTTTTGCTCTTCATTTAGTGTTGTTAATGCAAGTAGATAGTGCTTGCCTCCTGCTTGGTTGTTTGTTTTTCAAATAACAAATAACTAGCCAACAACTCGTGTCAAAAAAATTTACATAAGCCAATTAAGCTATGACTATACAGAAGTTTTAAAAGCAAATGATGACACAACAGATCCACTTGCGTTTTCTATCCCCAAATGATTGACTAACGAGCATCTCATATTAATACTTAGCTAGCATGGCGAGTTCAAATAGAAATGGTGAATGCACAAAACGCAAGGTTTAGATAGCTGGCTTTGCAAGAATCTCGGTTTAAATTTAAAATTTACATACAGAAGTTTGGCTGAAGATAGGAATCAACGAAAATATAACAAGTGCTTCTATATTTCTTCAGAAAATGAATAATTTACTGGGAAATGCATTAGAGTTTTAAGTTCTTTTTCAGCATTTTTTATTGACGAATCTAATGATAATTAACAATCATTATACGATAGGACTTATAAAAAAACCAATATTGTTTCCAAGTTGTCAGATTTTTTTGGGACAATTGGTCCACAGATTTGGTTAAAACATGAATTTAATTTATTAAATTTATCAAATTCATTAAAATTAAATCAAAACAAATGAATTTAGTACCATCTGATTTATTGCCATATTTATTGGTTAATTTGGATTTTATTAGCATTTGTCGATTATTTGTTTTGCTTCT
The DNA here is from genome assembly GCA_900625125.1 of Dracunculus medinensis. NCBI lineage: Eukaryota > Metazoa > Nematoda > Chromadorea > Rhabditida > Dracunculidae > Dracunculus > Dracunculus medinensis. The sequence goes on along the minus strand of UYYG01000172.1, from coordinate 50,640 downwards.
GATTTAGCGGAGAAAAAATTACGAGTTACATGATCGATAAGAACGACTCTCTATTTTTCCAGTTGCATATATTTTTCCAATTTTATTCTAAACCAAATGATTTTTAATAAAAGGGAAAATTCTTAAATAGCGACGTGTTTTTATGACGATTTTACTCTAAAGAAGGGAATACATCTCATAAACAATAAAATAATAAAACAACGTTGAAAAAAATTTCTTCTTATCACAGCGATTAATAGCGAAAATTTAAATAAAAGTAGATTGCTCATTATTTCTTTCGTTCCATTGGCAGCCATGCGATAAGAAATTTTTCACCCGGTTATGGAAAAACGTGGAATCCAAAATCTCATGGATTTCTTACTGAGCGGTTTCTCCTATCAGAGAAGATGCCCGAGGACTAATCTAATAAGCAATCTAATAATCACTTAGTTATCTAGCCTTCAAAGAATTTTTTTAAAGGATCCTCACCATTACTGGTTAAACTCGCTCCATTGGACAAATATGCCAGTTAGTCCCTTGCCGATAGAAATACAGACGAGTCGCCAGCTTCACTCGGATTTTTGAATAGGTTTATTCCTGTGGCGAATAGAACCTTAGCATCAGCATTTAGAATTGAGCAACAATAGTATGAGCCCACTGAGCAATTCAATTCCCAAAGAATTATATTATGAAGAATTCTTTTTTTATTTTCTCAAAAATTTTTTTCTTTTTAATTTAGGGATCGCAGTTCCTAACATTCCGGGGCTACTTTGGCTTCCTCAAGTTCTTTCAGCTTTTAGAATTTCTCTAAATTCTCATGTTCCTTCATAACATATCTGTCGAGTGTTATATTTATCATCTGATTTCTGGCTCTTGTCTGGATGGAAAATTCCCGCAAAATTTTGACCTTACCATTCTTCATGATTTTTTCCCATTCTCCCACCTGGTTTTGAGGAGGCTATGTGCTGAATAAATATTCCGATAGGTAATGCCAGCTACTCGGTTGCCTTTCGATAAATGTTATTGTTGTTGCTATCTACATCTTATAGCTAGTGTTGGTAGCAGATCCCGACGAATCTGCTACTTAGACCTGTTCGTGTGCTGCTATGATCAGTGGCTTAATGCTGCTTTTCAGTCCAGTTTTTTCCAACTACTGCTAGGATTTCTGAATATCAGCTACCTGAACTATCTGAGGATGGTATCCCTTCGAAATATTTAATTCTTGAATATATTTTATTATATATATTTATTTTTATTTATTATATATATATATATATATAATAAACATATATATAATACTAATACTATATTAAACATGAATATCTTATTATATATCTGAATATTTAATTTGTGTTTTTATTTGAAATGATATATTATGCTATTCTTTTAGCGTTGTTTCCACAATATTTTAGAACTTCAATGAACAACATATTGTTTTTTTTTAATTTAAAAATATATATAATAAAAACAGTGTTCAAGGTGAACAAAAAAAGTTTAATTTAATTTGGTTTAATTTTTTAATTTCTTTCTTTTCGTCTTTGACAAGATAAATCTTTCATAATTTTGAAAATCCAGGTGGATGTTAAAATTCCACAAATTCCACTTTTCTATTTCCACCCGTATCTTTCCAAATGACTCCATGACAAAAAAATTCGCAAATATCTTCAGCGTAAAAAGAATCCAGTAGACATCTCCATCTCTAACCTCCATGCTATTAATATCGGAACAGGTCTGAAGATGATCTAAGAAAATCGGATAAAAAGGGCAAATCTGAATATAGATGACTGAAAAGTCAAGGTGAAAGTAAGGAGTCAAGCGATAATCACCCACACTTAATATAAACATCCTTTCGATATCGCTTCTCTATCGCTTGTCTAGAAGTCTGCTTTTCTAATTCAAAGTTTAGTATTCAGTAATAGTATCTGGATCGGATGGTCTTTATCGCATTGTTATGCCCAAAAGGACTAGATCAGCTTTAATCGCAATCGCATTGAATCCCATTAGCGACTGGATAACCTGAGATTCAAAGCAAGTTCTACAATATTTCGATCAATATATATGCTCGTCGCGTTATGCACGGTTGATCTGGAAAAAAATCATCCATCTTTTCCATAAAACAATTATAACTCGACGAGTGAAATGATAAAGGATAACAATGGTGTACCTTTAAGAGTATTAAAGATCATAACATGGAAGGAATTTTTTGAGACCAAACTTATCAAATCTGTTGCCCTTGATATATTTCGTTCGCACAGCCATACATTTGCAACTGAGAACAACAGAAGAGGAAATAATCTATGTAATCTATAAGCTTAAGGCCAATAAAATTCCGGGAGAAGATGATCTTCGGGCTGAACTCTTTAAATGTTGTCCATTGCCCCTCATATCGTATCTTTGAATCAAATGAACCCTCTGGCGTAGCGAAAAGAAATAATACCAGATGATTGGACCAAAAGCATTCTATTTTACTTCCTATTCCTAAGAAAAGTGAAAGGAAATACTGCGACATTATCAAAGAATCAGCCTACTAGATATCTCCGAAAGATTTTCGCTTCCTTTTCATTCAATAGACTTATAGCAGCACGGGAAGGCAAGATGCGATGAGCCCTAATCAACCTAGATTCAGGCCGAGGCGCGATCATGCTGAACAGATATTCACGTTAAGAAAGATACTGGAACATAACTTCAAATATCAACAATCCACCCTTATATGCTTCATTGAATTTGCGGCTGCCTCCGATTCAATCGGTGGAATGGAGGGTGATGGTATACGACGGTGTTCCAGAGAAGATCATAAGACTCATAAAGGCATTTTATGAGCGTACGTCAGCACAGGTCTGTATATATGGGGAAATGACAGATTCTTTCGAAATAAAAACAGGTGTCCGTCAGGGCTGCGTCCTTTCCCCCACATTATTCAATTATGCGATAGACTGGATAATGACACTGCTTGTCGGCACTCAAGAGGTCCGAATTAGTCCAGAGCATCGTATCACAGATCCTGAATACGCTGATGATGTAGTCCTTTTTGCTGACAGTTATGACGAAATGCAAGTAATGCTAAATAACGTGTCAAATAACGTGCGGCAAGAATCGGACTCATTATAAATAAAACGGAAGTCTTTTCGTCTTATGTGCAAGAAGCTGATAAAATGCCTCTTTTTGTAAATTCATTGCCGGTTGAGGACCCGATTTTAAATACTTTGGGTCCACTCTAATACCAAATGGCCAGGTGAAAGAGTATATTATAGCCCGGATCACGGCAGCTAGAAATGCGTTGACGAAACCTTTACAGAGCCGTCGAGAAACCATCATTAAAATTAAAATCCGCATTTATATAGTCGCGATTCGTTCGATCTTGCTGCGAGACATGGCCAGTGAGAGTGGTAGATTAAAAGTTATTTGCCTTTGACCACACATTTTCGTCGAGAAAATAAAATCGGACATGATTATATCCATATTTGCTCAAATACCCCTTGCATAATAACTATCATAGAGCGCCATCTTCGCTGGTTACAGCATATTCTTCGTCATCTACCATAAAAGTTGACACATATTTCGTTACTTGCTAAAGCCCGTGATAGTATCAAAAGCGAGATGGGCCAATCAAGACTTGGATTAACATGGTCAGGAAAGATTTTGAAGATATAGACCAGGAGTATATGGACTTAGACGATGGAAAAAGGAATGGTTTCTATTATTGTCAACGATGGTATCAAATCACGCAGCTTGCCTTTGTAACCAGTGGAACTAGCCTAACCACAAAGAGTGAGAGCTGTTAGAAGAAGAAGAAGAAGTAGGGGAAAGATATAGCTGATCACCAGCCCTCTTTTCAAAAGACCTGTCAATTCCTCATATATACAGGCAGACCTATATCGATACTCTGGTAAAATGCCTATGAGTCGAATGATTTTCTCTTTACACCGTCATATTCCGTCACCCTCCAAAGCGCTACTCTATTAACTGAATCAAATGCAGCTATAAAATCGATGAAACAAATGACGGTGGGTTGTTGATATTTGAAACGATGTTCCAGTATCCTGCTTAACGTGAATATCTGGTCAACCGCGCCTCAGGTTGATTAGAGTCCATACTAGTCTATAGAAGGGAGGCGAAAATTTCTTTGGCATGCTAATTTCTCGATAATTATCGCAGTATGTTCTTCTTGGAAATTGGCAGCAGAATTATTTTGCTCATTTAGCATTATTTCTTTCTTCAATGCAAGAGAGCAAATTTGTTGAAGGTATGGAAATGCACGATTCTCGATCCTATGATATGAAGGGCTATGGTCAAGATTTTATTGGCCTTAAGCTTTTGGACAACAGAGATTATTTCCTCCTTTGTTGATAGTTCACATTTGCAACACTTGGCTCGATAAATGAATCAGCTATGTCTAGGATAACGGTTGGTATCATGGTCAAGTGCCTCAATGAATTTTTTCTATCTTAATTAATCTAAACATACACTCCATGGCTGAATATATCTGGGAACATTTTTGTTAAAAAGAAGTTCTTTTGAATAGATTCATGGTAATGCACAACAATAGAACGCATCATAATCAACCTAAATTTCAATCAGGGTATGCTGACCAAATTTTGACAGTTTAATAATTTACCATGACGTATTTCATTGATTTTGCGGCTACTTTCGATTAGTTTAGATGGCCGCCTCGTACCTCATAAACCTACGAAATGGCCAAAGAGAATGAAGATTTGTTGAGATTGTCTTCCTTTAATGTCTGCCTTAGCTATATGCTGCATTCTCGTCGCACGGACAAATCTCATTATATAAAAGCATTCTTTCAAAAACCATCACTCAGGTACCAGATATCATATTGAATGTTTTATTGAGTGACATATTGATTTTCATTTTAAAAAATCGCTTAAGCTGGTCATCAGTTGGTTCTTCAACACAAAATCCAATATCTGGTCAATCAATCCAAAAATCCTAACATATTAATACCTTTCTAAATTCTTGTGATGGATTGCATCAAAGATGTAGAGGTCTAATCAAGACCTGGACAAATATAATCAAGAGGGATTTCGTGTGTACAGCCTTTCAAACAATATATGGAATTGGAAGACTAGGAAAAGGCTGGTTTTTTTCAGGTTAATTTCAGGCATGGTGTCTAGTCGGAAAGCTCAGAAACTCTTTACTATAGGCGCCAACGTAGCCATTTAAGGCATTAAGGTGCAAACTTTAGAAGAAAATGAAGAACCATTGTTCGAAAAATTCCCTCACTTCTTTAACATTTTGCCTAAATTAGCCATCATAGGTTTTTTCAGATTCTTCCAAATTCACTTGTTTTTTTTCAGATTCACCAAGCGTCTAATCAAATTTAGATAAAGATAAGTAGAAAATCGAAAAATTCTTCTTCTTCTCTGATTAATTTCAACGAATGTCGTTCGAATCATATGCCATTTCTAATTTGTGCATCATAAATAGTAAATAATAATCATCAAATGGATAATGTATATATTTAATATTTCATAAGATTTATTTCCAACATATTTATAATTATTCTAATTTTTTTATTTTAATTTAAAAAAGAAATTAAATAGTTCATAGAATGTTCAACTTAAATAATATTCAGTTTTTTATGTTTAAAGGCGAATTTCTTACCGAGATTTACTTATTTCGCATTCGTAGCTAAAAAATTTTCACATCTAATTTTTATCAAATCTCAAAATCTCAAATGATATATATGTGTCGACAGACATTTAATTCAAAGAAAAACTCGTGGTAATCTCTGGAATTTTTTTTTCTTGTGAATTTTTTTGATCATGTTTTTCTGGTACTTTTTTTAATCCTACATTTTCATAAAATCGTCGAAGCGGCTCTTCGCTGGATTTCTTGCGAGTCTATATAAAAGTGACTTTAAAAAATAAAAAGCTAAAATAGTTTTATTTTCAACAACACATCTGTGGTTCTTTCGCTAGATTCTGTCTTTCGCTTTATCTAAACCTGAAATATTTTCTTTTCTGGGAAGCTTCATGCTATAATCGTAAGAATCATGATAACGTTTTAAATGACATAACAGCACTCCAGCAGCTGAAGATATTCATTTAATTGATCTATTTTTATGAGCCATAGTAAACTTATTTAGCTCGAATACTTTGAAATACTTTGGAATACTTTAGAATACTTTGCTTCGAATAAATATCTGCTCTCGTCTTGATGAGGTATATTGATCAATCCTTATTTTATGTTAATTTCGTCCAAAGTTTATATTTTATTGGCTTATTCTCTCCTCATTCATATTCTTGAAATTTCCTTTCTTCTGCTTAACTGTAGTTAGTTTTTGATCGATTTAGGTTAAATATCTATAAAGCATAGATTTTTAATTAATTTTTGGTACAATTACATCAGCCATTTATAGAAAAAAGGAGAGAGGAATTCTAAGGAATTTTCAAAAATTAGAAAAACTTCAATTAATAGGAAGCTTCTTATAATTTAGTGATATACTTTTTTTTTACCATTTATCAACAATCACATAAACTGCAGCGGCGAATAAAATCTATAATTCGACTTTGCTTTAACTTTTTTTTCCACGCAGTTTACTCGATGTTTCTCCTATTTAATTCATATTTATTTATTTTTATTTCATGATTTATTTCAAGAATTTCATGATAAATATTCATAATCTAATTGTTATTATTACTTTCTTCGAATAGCCATCACCTTTGCCTATTTATATTACTAAATTTGTTCACATAATCCTTTGTTACATAATCCTCTCTGCAAAGGCACTAAACCTATAGCTTTCCTTTTATTTACCAAAAGCAAATGAGTTCCTGGTACCACCTGTCTTATGGCAAGTTTATCTCCAACAAGATTGCCTTTGACTAAATCAAAGCAATATACTCGACCGATGTTTGCAAATTAATCGTGAAGTGGAATATTTTTCTTCCTTTGAAATAACAAGAAGAAAGAAATAACACTTCAAAATCATTTTAATTTTAATTTATTTATCTTATTTTTTTCACCATCTTCACGTCATTTCTGATTAGCATCGCTAACTATTATGATGAAGCGTTTTCATTATTTGTGGATAGAAGCATAGGTGGATCTCCAGCACTATTCAGGCTTTAATCATCAGAAATCAGAAATATTTATCGCCGAATTATATTCATATAATAACTATAATAAATATTAAGAGCACTCACTAGGCTCACTTTGCTGATAAATTTTGTCAGGGAAGCGGTTTAACAACGTAAATGAGTCACCAGCACTACCCATATTTTTGAAGGACAAGTTTTGCTCATGCGCAGCTTAGAAAAGCCCAGCATCAGCCCTTCGAAATGAAAGCAACAATACCCCCTCCCCTTGTTATCGCCAATAAAATGATAATTTTTTGTTATTCGATAATATTTTAAAGAAAATGATTGCAAAAATTTTTTGAAATTTTATTTCTCTAATTTTATCACATTTTATACTTTTAAAGGAAAAAAATTAAATTTCGCTTCGCTGAAATCGATTATAAATTTAGATTTAATAATGGTTTATGCATTAATAAAAAAAGATGATAACATTTAAAATCGTATTGTTTCGTTAAAAAATTGAAGAATTCAAATAGGCATTTATTTATTGAATTGCCAGTTATTCCTATTTGCCAATGCGATCGCCTGACAGCACGAACGATAGAAATAGGTCGGTCGATGAGCCGTATAACAATTGCGAAAACTAAGTTTTTAAAAAAACTCTAAGAAAGCAAAAGCAAGAAAGAGATTAAATACTTTTATATTCTCCAATTTTCTTCAGAATTTTTACTTTCTTTTTTAGTTCTATGGAAATTGAAACTCGTTTTTCTTCAATTAGTTTTAATGCTTTAATCACTAAAGGTTTAAGGCACGCCAGAAAGTCACCTGAGGAAAGAATGAAAATTGCACCTGCAGCGTTGCTTGGATTTATTCCGTCAGGGTTCGTCGAGTGGTATGATTGCCTCTGTTCGCGTCGAACATCGTAGATTCGATTTTGTATCTTTACATGAGTAAACCTGCTCTTAAAAATTCCTATTGGTGATTCACCTGTATTTTTATCGCTAGATTACTCCTTAATAAAAATCTAATATTATTAGTTTAACCAGAAATGTTGAGTATACCGTTTGTAAGAAAAAAGTGAGCTTTGATTCACTCTCAAACCTATGATGTTAACCGAAATAACATACGATTCGATTATTCTCTACCAGTTAACCTTCAACGATTTTAATTTTGAAAAATCACTTGTAAAAGCACTTTTTCTACTGCTTGAATATTTCGCCGGGGCTTAAATGATTTTCGATTGGTCATATCGCCCTCACATCTGGCAGCCAGGATATTTTTTCCTCAATCTCATTGTAATTTTTGATTTTTACATATTTTTTGTTATGTATTTTATGGAGTGGAGATAAATCAAGAAAACCGAGTGCTTGTTACTTAACTTGTCGTCTAAACTTCAGCTCCTACCATCCGATAGGAGTAAACCTTTATATGATTAATAAATCCGAGTTATAGAGGTGATCCACCTATATTTCTATTTACCATTGGCGTCCTGGTAAAAAATTCTTATAGTATTAGTATTAGCGGAGCGAGCTTAGCCAAAAATGTGAACACTAATCACCTATTGATTTGCCTTAATTATTTTTATTATTTCAATATTAATGATTATTCAGTTTTTTTCAATTCAATATTTAATTGTCATAAATGTTATTTATATTATTACAAATCAACCAAAGATGCCAAATAATCTTTCGATTTTTATAAACAAATTATATTTCTTTCAATAAAATAATTTTGAACAAAATATTTTTTCTCAGTTTGCATATTTTTTTGTTAAGATTATTGTATATTTTAATTATTGGATATTTGTTTTTTACTAAAATTGAACTTTTCATTTATTGTAATTTTTAAATTTATTATTCAAAAACAGGAATGGTTTTATTTGGAGTTTGGTGCGTTGCTATCTTAAAATATTGGACTCCTCCTTCTTTAGTTCTTTTTATTCGATCAGATTAATAAATTTTAATTATCCATTTTCTAATTCGCTGTAAAATTTCATAAAATAATCTTTAAAATATTTGGATTTTGCGATGAAAGCCTATTGCAGTTGAAATAAAACTCAGCAAGAATAGAACTCAACAAAAATGTTAATATCTTAATGTTAATATCTAATATAAATGTCTTAGTCTCTTTAATCTTAGTGCGCTGATTAAAAAAATCTTAGTCGATTATTTAAAAAATATCGTATTTGTAACTGGAAATTGTTTCTGCTATCAAACCAAAATGCTGCAACTCATCTTTAATCCATTTATCATGATATCACGAGTTATAAGTTATTCTAAATATTATCTTAATATGGATCTAATGATAGAAAAAGTAATGGAGAGTTAAAAGGACCGATCGAAAATTAAAATCAATCCGTTTGAAAAAAACTGGCTTCTTTTTATCATCTTTGTCGCTTTATCAGTCCAAATATAAAAAATAGCAGATTTGAAGAAAATAGGTTCATATAATTCCTAAAGTTACATAGATTAGCTATTATTTAATTGAACAATTATATATTTGTGAGTGAACTGTCATTTAGTCCGATGAAATCATGAATCTTGCTTTGAAATATTCGTTTTTTGCAGCTAGCTCTACTTTCACCTTTATAATCATTCCACCTTCTTGCTTATGATTATCACTGTTAAGATATTTGATTTTTTAAAAAATTACCATTTTTTAACTCATTAATATTTTTGCTTGACTTTTATAAATTAATTTTCACAGCGCGAATATTTTATATGTATTTGAAAGTTAAACTGATGGCATAGCATTAAAAAAAGATGAATCCATCAAAAACTTAGCAACAAATATGTTCATGAAAATAAAGACGATGATATATATTCCGCATATAAGGAATAGAGAAAGAGATTAGAAAAATTTGTGCGAATCTAATGAAGTATACCATCGAAAATTGAATTCAAAGAATTATTTCATAAAAAATTTATTTTGCTCCATCAAAAGCCATATAACACTGGATTTATCAATGCAACGAATTTCTCCCCTTTTATATATTAATTTTTTATTTAGTAATATCAGTAGCATTAGTAATACTAGTTGCAATAATAGCAATATTAACAGCAGAAATGATGAAAAAATTGAGAATCACTGTAGTAATGATGATAACAATGCTAGTAATAATAAATAATAGTAATAAATACAATATAATAATGTGAGAAGATATTACAACTTATTTATTTAATCGAAAAGTCTAAATCGAATTTGCCCATCGTATTAGTATTCTCCCCATAAATCTTTTTAATATTAGCCATGTTAAAATGAATTTCATTTGAAACTACAAAATAGGATGTTGATCAAGAGTTTGGAGGCGAAGGGGACTTATATGCGTCATATATATTAAATTAGTATTTTTAAAATTTTTGACAAACTATCAAGAATTTACTGTAAATTTATTGGGCGTGATCTGAGATTATGCTATGTTATTTATTTGTAAGTTTTTACTCTATCAGTTTTTTCACTATATGTTGAGACTTTTTGGTCTTTGCAAGTAAAGAATATAGGTGATAGAAGCACAATAGAAGTATAATCATTAAAAGTGAAATTTATTTTTGAAGAAAGCTCATTCAAGGTGCACTAATTGAATCCATGATGCCTGCTTTCAAATGATGGATCTTTGCGACCCTAGTAATTAGCAATATAAGTTTCTAGCAATAACTAGTGAAATTGCTGAATTTATTTATTTTAATGGATAATAAGCTCCAATAAGCGGGTCAAATTTTAAAATAATTTTGAAATATAATTAAAATAAAAGATCACCATTATCACTGTCATTGTTAAGCTTCCAAAGCGTCTTTTTCGAATTAATTTTCGTTATTTGCCAATTAGTACCATCGTTCAATGAATCGAACATAATTATTATTTTGAATATTTCTAAACCTAAATCAAAGGCGAATATTAATATTAATAGTATATTTACGAATTTCTGTAAGTTCTTGAGAAAATCCATGAAATCCCATATAAATATAATAATAGCTTAAAGAAAGTAAAAAAATAAAAAAACAATTTCATTCGCAATTTTCATCTGAATCGAAGATTTTTTATCTTCTAAAAGTACCTTTTATAAAAAATTCCACTTTGTCAAGAATGGCTTTATTAAAAATGTTCATTAATCATTTTCTCTTAATTATTGAGAAATATTGCAAAAATGATTTGATTTTGTCTAGCAAAAAATTTTTTACTAATAGTTAGCAGAAGTAACCGACCCTCAGATGGTCAACTTTAACCGTTTACTTTCTATTTGTCATTGATCAAAGAGATAAATACTTCTTAAAAAAATGAAGAAAAATAGGGGAGAGAAATTGATAAATAATTGATAAATAATTCAACCAAATAATGATCGAATGGAGTGATTGCTTCTGCTCATGCACTATGGATGCTCCTTGAGGTAAATAAATCTTCCAGTAAATATATATATGTAATAAAATTCAGGTGAGGAATCACCACTACTCATCGCTATATATATGTGCATATATGCATTATATATATACATATATATTAAGTATATATAATAATATTGCTTGCCATTCGTCGCGTTGTCCTTCTTTCGAATATCTATGAGAAGATTTGTTGCATTCATAAAGATGAAAAATCTCATACGGTCGCCCGTACATTTTGTTAACGAAATGTTATTTTCTCTGTCAAATTTGATTGGGAATTAAAAATTTCTCAGCGGTATATGTATATATATTGTCTTGTTTCTACATGATGGAACGGATGCTATTTGATATTATTTTTGAAAATATTATTTATTATTTATTTTTTAAAGACATTTTGAATATTTTCTAATATTCTTATATTTATTCGGTAATTTTGTGTTTTGTTTCTGCCACCTGTTTTTTCGAAAATTTTCCGTCAATAAAAGATGGCATTTTCACACCACTTTTTCATTAAATTGCTGCTTAATTTTATTTATTGCTTTCTTTCTCGCGAGTTCAGTCATTGTGGCATTGTTTCCATATGGTGAATATGATATTGCTGAAGTATGCTTAGATTTTAAATCTTAAGTTCCACTCTCTAAAAATGAATAAAAAATTGCATTGGTTGTTTTCATTGCTTAATTGCATACCTTTAAATTTAAATATGTAATAATGCGATTGTGACTAATAATGCAAATAAATATTTGTGGTTTCGTTCTACAAATTCATCTAACGGCATTCGACATGGTTTTCCATTTATCATTTAAAATGCTTTGCTTATATCGCTTCTCATGATTTCTGAATCTATTCCCTTGGCTAATAGGATGATATAGGATGGGATGGGATTTTTGCCACTTGGAAATAGAAGTACCGACTTTTTAGTACCAACCAGATTTTTTAGTATTCTGATTACTTCTGCAACGGATAGAGGCCTAACTGTGATGATAATTGTGATAATGAAAATGATAATCTAAGATTAATACCACCCATTCATAATGCCATTATTGGTGTTATTTAAAAAGCTATCAATAAGAGTTTTACCATAAATCTTACCACTGATCGCAGCTGAATGAATTTCTAGAACAAATGAAATTTAACATGAATGAAATGAAGTCATATCTAATGAAAATTCATAAATTCAGTGATTCCGACGGTGAACAAGTTATGGAAAATATATACAATTTTAAAAAAAATTATAACTATTGAGATTATACAAATTGATTTAATTTCAGTGGATGGATATTGCTCGGTCAATTTCTGATTGATTAAATATATATTTTATATATTACTATGGGAGAAGGTTAATCAATTTCAGCAATCCTTAATTCTGTTTCTGACAAATTTCGAATCCTGAAAAATTTAGCCCAAACAATTTTGGGCCATAACTGTGGCTTATTTTATCGCATTTCTTTTCTTGACGCAAAAAAGATGTTGGAAAATAATGAAAATGAAAATAATATAACAAAGGTATCTGAGAGCACCGATATTCAAACACTTCCACTTCGTTGGGAATATTTATTTCTATCAGTAATTCCCATAGTATGTATTGTTGGGAATTCGATGGTAATAATTGCTGTATGGAGAACGAAAAATCTCCAAACTCCAACAAATTATTTATTAGTTAGTCTTTCAATTGCTGACTTAATTGTCGGCGCATTCGCAATGCCGTTTCATATTTATATATCGGTAAGTTTTTTTAAATTATCGGCATGTTATCTGAAGCATCTATAGTCATTCCTTTCATTGGATTATTGCTTCCAAAGTTTTCTTTTATATTGTAATAAAAAAAATTTGCATTTTTTTGTTCTTAACTTGATATAAAACTGAACTGTAGTTATTGGTGGCTTGTTAATAACATATGCATGCCTTTGCACATAAAGTTAAGAAGGCATATATATATATATATACAAATTTTACAATTGCGCAAATTTTCATCTATTATTTTTTATTAATATGTTTGGTTATTATTCTAAAAATATTCACTTAACTTTCAAGCAATACCGATGGAACACCAGCACCATCTGAATGGGAATATTGTTTTCACTATTATCAAAATTCTGTGGGATTTTTTATTCACGCTGTGCTCATTTTGTTAGAGTTTCATAAAATCTTTGTATTAGACGTTTTATTAGACGCTTACTCTAAGTAATTTGATAAGTAGTTTTTTTATATGAAATTTCGCAGCAGATCATAATTTATTTGGAAGTTTAGATTATTCAGCCTCTTTTTTGCAGACTGTTGGTGTTGCAAATTGTTTCCAGCATGGAACGAATACCGAAATCAAGCCTTCAAAAATAATTTTATTTTTAAAAATCATGGCAATCTTGACATCTTGCTGAGAAATAAAATAAGGGGTTAAAAGAGATTTATTTAAAAAATTATCACTTGCTTTTTTCTTAAGCTCGCATCATTGCTGATTTGGTTTTAATGGCAATTAGAGTAAGACTTTTCCAAACCTTCCCGAACCAAAGCCATACTCGAAATTATAGATCATTTTGATGTATATTTTGAAATTTTTTTTTGCAAATTTCTTAATGCAAAGTTTTAATGAGAATCATTCATAAAAGATGGAGAAATCTTTACAAAAGTAAAACATAAAAATTAAACATAAAAACATAAAGTAAAACATAAACTTGCAAGGTGAATTCAAATTGCATAATTTTCTGCCACAATTTCTCTGATTTCAATTTTTTGCATTTGGTCATTGAACATTTTCCTATTTATTTTCTTTTTTGTAACATTAATAGCATATTATGTTTATATTTTACTAATATTATTGATAATAATATTGTCACTATGAACACAAACGCATTGTTGTGCTTGAAAATCAAATTATACGAGCAAGCATTTGAACATACCTAGAGGAAGATAGAATTTGCATTGTTCGAAACAGTTTAAATCACAATGATATGCTTCCAATTGCCATCCTTCGATTCTGAAAGTTGCTATCATTGATTTATCAATTCTTTAAGCTTATCAATTCATTGGGCACCAAATAATTAGGCACTGATCTAATTCTTGTTCTTCTAACAGCTTTCACCATTACTGGTTAACAGTGGCTCCAACGACTGTAAGGGTAAGACGCTTCCAAGCGGCGCGGTTTGATGCTATCGTCAACAGTAATAGAAATCATTCCTTTTCCCACCGTCCAAGTCTATATATTGCTGGTCCACCTATACGTTCAAATCTTTTCTCACCGTATCAGTCCAGGTCTTGATTGGCCCATCTCGCTTTTAACGTCAATCGTCACACGGTTTAGCAAATAACGAAATATGCGACAACTCTTGTGGTGGACGACGGAGAATATGCCCTAACCAGCGAAGGCAGCGCTCTATGATAACATTAAGTGGTATTTGAACGAAGATGGATGCGATCTTGTGATATCTTATCCGCTCGATCCGTAATAGTACCTTAGATAAGATTGGTCAAAGGCAGATAACTTCATAATATCCTCCACTCTCATTGGCCATGTCTCAAAACCATATAGTAAGATCGAACGGACTGGCGTGATCCGGGCTATAATATCGTCTTTTGCCTAGCCATTTGGTATTAGAGTGGACCCAAGGTATTTAAAATCGGCATTTCCTTGACCGGCAATGAATTTATAAAGAGGCAATTTTTAGAACTTATTGTACATACGACGAAAAGAATTTCGTTTTGTATATACATTGATCCTGAGCTCGATTCTTATTGCAGTTTCTGACACGACATTTAGCATTACTTGCATTTCATCATAATCAGCAAAAAGGACTTCATCATCAGCGTATTCAAGATCTTTGATACGATGCTTTGGACTGATTTTCTGACTGATTCTAATTGATTTGTGATTTTGACTAACTTTTTTCCTTGAGTGCCGACAAGAGATAACCATTACCTCGTCTATCGCATATTTGAATGTAATAGGAGAAAGGATGGAACTTTAATGAATACCAGTTCATATTACGAAGGAGTGTGTTAGCTCCACACATATACAGATCTGCGCCCAAGTACATACACGACGTACGCTCAGAAAATGCCTTCATGAGTCTAATGATCTTATCTCGAACACCGTCGCATACCATCACCCTCCAAAGCGCCTTTCTATCAATTGAATCAGTTAAATCAATGGCAGCCGCAAAATCGATGAAACACTTGATAGTGGGCTGCAAATATGTGAAGCGATGTTTCAACACCTTTCTTAACATAAATATCTGGTCAGCACATCGGAGTTAAAAAATAAGATAGTATCCTCCTATTGCTAATATTATGATCGATTTTTTTCAAGCGATTTTTTTACGACCTTTTGAATCCTTACATACTGATAAAATTTTATGGTTAAAAATGTGTTTCGACCCCGTCAAAATAGTTCATCGTAATTGTCATATAAATGGAAAGTAAGTTGTCCTCTAACCTGCCACTGCTCGCATTGAACTTATTTTTGATGAAACTTACTGGAATTAAAAAAAAATTTTTTAATAACTTAATGAGAAGTTGTATACATCGAAAATGATTGTCTAAATAATTAATTCAAGAGAAATTTCTGAATTTTTTGAAAAGCTCTGTCAAAACATGTTTTGAACAGCAAATTATTTGATTAAAGAGGAGTTAAATTTAAATTATATTTCCTATTCAAATTTTCCTGGATCAAATCTGAAGATATTTTTCTTTCAGGTAAACAATTTACATTGGAATTTAGCCGTATTTATTTGCCAACTTTACTGTGCGCTCGATGTTGCTGCTTCAAGTTCATCAATTATTCATTTGGTTTTAATTAGCATTGATAGGTCGATCATTTCAATAATTTTTTCTACTACTTGGACACCTTTTTTCCATTGAAAAGTTCCTAGAACATGAAAGAAAATTGGCTGGATTATGGAAGTAATCGATAAAGCTGAAATAAATGAATTCAGTGTGGATAAAAATTTTCATGACTTTTATGTGACTGATGCCTAGTTATAATTTTTCAAATCGATAATCCAATAAGGATAAACAGTGGGGATTTGCAGAATAATAAGAGTTTTTTTTTTGTTCTGAATAGATCGTTATAAATTGATAAATCTGTCAATTGTTATCTGAGAGTTCTTATACTTCCAGAAAATTGATTCAAGAAATTCTTGAATCATAATTTCTAATAGAATGTTTCGGCTGTCTACATTGGCTATTAACGGTCAGAACACTTCTTCAAAGATTCATTTGGGAGGGATGGGATACACGTACATCCACGGCATTACTCGAGATGGTTTATTATAATTCCGTACGATCCTAATATTATTCTTTTAACTTTTCAGAACTGTTTTTTTCACGATTGTCTTTGATAATTGCCTCTTAAATGAACAATAATATCAGATATATGAGGATAATAGTATTAATACCAATCGGACCAAGTAATTAAATAATTATGTGGGGAGGAAATCCTATTTTAATGTAAGATTCTTTTAGGCTCATTGCAGCAACTAGGCCAGCTGATTATAAAGCAACTGAACATAAAAGGAGAATTTATTTTGCAATTGTGATTGCCTGGATATTTAGTACTGGAATTTCTATTCCAGTTGGTAAATCTTTTAAAAGTTTCGAATATTTCTATTTATACTCAATTTGTCCAATTTCAATTTTTGCTAATAGGGATTTGAAAAGAAATCTAAGCTGTTTTGCTAAAATACCATCTGTACCCAAAAAAATTCCATAAAATTAAAAGAAAGAATTTTAGGGGCCGATTTTAGCTCTCGGATGCGAGAATTTGTCATTAATGAACATTTATGTGGTATATATAGTTCGAAATATATATTTTATAGCTCAATCTTGTCATTTTATTTACCATGTTGTGTTATGATTGTAACTTATAGTTACATATTCTATGTACTTCGACGACGGCTTCGATCCGTTAAATTGCAGGTTCATTTCTTTACGATTGCTTGCAAAAAAAATTTTGTTTTCCCAGATTAAGCTAAATTTTTTACTAATAGGAACCTTTAGGTGTGATTTAGCATTGTCAGGAAACTTTTCAGGAAATGGCCGGAGGGCACTTTTTTGGATTTGGTGCGGACCTTGGTAATATTGCCACTTCAGCTGTTCAAAAAGCAACAGGTGTGGAGTCGGAGAATCGCAAAATGATAAGTTGGGAAAAACCTTTATTGCAGAAAATTGAAGAGACGAAAGCGGAACATGCTAGTTCACTCGATGACAGCGATCGAGAACACGTAAACTTTTGAAATAAGCTAAAAGTTTATAAGTTTAAAGTTTGTCATTTTAATAATTATTCAAAATTTGGAAATACAAATAATATGCCTTTTAGAAAGATTGATGAAAAATTAATTTTGCAGTTAGAGACAATATTGGATGCCGCAACCTCAGATGAACGAAGTGTGACTAGTGTGGGTTCTGTGGTATTGGATGCAATAACTACTGTAAAAGAGGAACCGAAGTCAAATCACAGATTTATTCTCAACGTACCTAAAATTAATCTTAGGTGATCGTCATCTATCTATTATTAATATTAAATATTTTAGTTTTGCAGTGTGTTGTAGGGAAAGAGCTTGTTCCTGTCTCTGCCAAAAACCAGCAAGCACTGGCATCCCATCCGTAGTTCAAGTCGTTTTCTGGTGAAAATTTCTAACCGCACTAGCAACAGGAGGGCGGCCTTAACCAGAAATGGTGACCACTTTACATATTTTTACTAAATAAAGAATATCATCTCAAATTGCTGGAATAAAAGTTTAAATTGTTTTAGTGGAAAGCGACGCCGACATTCGGAAATACTTATTTTCAAACCACAGAGAAGTACAAAACGATCATTAGGAACAATTAATTTCAATTCATTAAGACATCATTCGGAGCCAAGATATCCTGACTTTTTATTGGGTCGATGCAGAAATAAATCGTGCTCTAGATTATCCACAACAGTTAGCCTTGCTTTCTGCCGAAAAATTTTGCATTCCTTTTGAGAATATTTTATAAAATTTTTGCCAGAACTGATGTTAAAGTATTCTTCCACTTAATCGTCTTTGGCAAAGAGCAATCTAATTTGATTGCATCTTCATTCGCATTAAACAATGGAGTCACAAGCAATTTTTTATCCTTATTATCTCCATTACAGTCACATGCTAGTAAAATGCGTCGACTATCTGATTTGATTGCAAGTTGGGAAAGATCAGGTCGATCATCGATTTCTGAATTCAGCCGCATGTATACAATTGCAAGGCGAGAATCACTTTATATAGCTCGAAAAAAACTTGCTGGAATGAAGGTTATAATTTAATTCTTAATTCGCCTTTATTAACACTCATTTTAGAGATAATAAATTCAAGTCTATTGGTTATTGAAGCCTACTGGTTGTTGAAATTTTTTACAATCTTCTTAAATATCTGTCGTAGAATGGATAATGGATTGTTCGATTTTAGTGCTAATTTTAGTAATGATAGCTAAAAAATCTATTTAAAGCTAAATCTATTTTTCGAAATGATTAGTTCCCTATACAAATAAAAACCTTAATCTCAACCTTAATCGAAATATTATATTTATAGGATTGGGCACTTAATCTCGCTGCTAAATTGCGTATGAAACAAGGCATTTCATTGAGAAAAGAGGCAAGAGCAACCAAATTAGTTGCTGTAGTAATGCGTATGTTCGCTTTGATAATAAAAACAATGGAAAGATTAGATAAAAAGTGCACTATGGCCTATGCTGTCATGTCGAATGTTTAAGCCAATCACAAGGATGTCATGTAGTTATGAGCTTCAATAAGATATTATTTATCAATGATTAAAAAAACTACAGTATATAACAGTAAATTAAAAATAAAAGCAATTACTATCAAAATATTTTTTTTTATTTTTAACAATTTAACATACTTGTAAGTGCAAATTCATTCAAATTCTTATCATGTAGTACGACTTATCAGCTCAGTAATATTCCATTATTACTTCACGTGGTAGTGCAAAAGGACCTGTACTTCTCCTTCCAAATGATTCTATGGCAAAGAGGTCTCATGCAAGTAATGAGTGGAAAATCTAGTCGGAAATACTCTCAGAAAAAGAAGAATCATTTCTTAAAGCAAATGATGAACACGATTTCAGTTGTGTTTCTTTGTTGTTGGTTGCCGTTTTTCATAATGAACATGATCAAAGCATATATGTTAAATTTTGATTTTTGGCCAACATATTTGGAAATTTGGTTTCATTGGTTTACGGCATTAGGCTACTTGAATTCGTCGCTCAATTTTTTCATATATTTTGCAATCAATGAGGTATTTAATAAATATTAATCCTTTTTCTCTAATCACTACCAGCTTTATCATTAATTACCAGTTAATTTTGTTAATTTATCAATAATATAATAATCAATAATAACTGTTCAAGTTTAATGTAATAATGTAATAATGTAAAGTTTAATGTAATGTTTAATGTAATAATCAATAATAAATATTCAAGTGTAATAAACACTTTCGTTTCCACCGATTAGGATTAAATCAACTGCTAGAAGCTCGTTTCCACTTGTTTTCCATACAATTCAAATTCACAATGCTTATTACCTTAACATACTCCATAAATTACTCAATCGTAAGACTCACGGAGTGCTAATTTTTCAGAAATTTCGTTCAAGCTTTCGGCGATTATTCAGATTTCAGCGAAAAAGAAGGCGTTCAAAATGGGCTCTTTCACCAAACTCTTCGTCTTTTGGTCACTTTTATCAATGTTTCAAATTTGCGAAGCGAAATCAAAAGCAATCAACAAACAAGTTTCACTTTGATATTTATAATTAATTTAATTTTTTAATTTTTTCTTACAATGACAATTCCTTTATATCACTTATTGTTGACACCGTTGGCACCAAATGTTTTTATAGCAAACGCCGTGAACATTAATACAAATACTAATAATATAAGTATTAATACAAATGAATAGCCACAAAACATAAAATTTTTCTACCGTCAATTGTTTGCCATTGTTTATTGTCATCTTCTTTTGTACAGCGAAATATTAGATTTAAATATATACCGCTGGGGGGTCAAGCAATCATAGATTTGATTCCTTTGAAAGGTAAACCTATAAGGACGAACTTCTGGTAGTAACAGAGAGCCACGTGCATACTCTCAAATAACTCATAAAAGCTTTAGAAATTTGAGATAGTAGGTGCTATAAAATTTCAGAAATTATTAGTTTTGCTCGAATGTTATCGCAAAAAAAAATCGGATTTTAAAAAAATTTCGCAAGTCTTCGAAACTCTTATAGATTAATCAAAACTGAAATCAATGAAAATCATTCTTGAAAATGCTTGCCGAATGCAAGGTTTTCAGATCACTAGTGGATAAGAAAACATTCATAAATCCGCAAATTATAGTATGTGAAGCAACAGTTCGCTCTCAAACGGATGACCAATCGAACAGGTAAGGAAGAATTGAGATTGTGAATTTTAGTACCTCAATAGCTTAGTGGCAAAATGAATGCCATGGAAAAAGGAGAATCGAGAATGGCTCATGATCACTCACCTGTACGCGTAACAAATTTTATCTTGCCTTATAGGCCAGAGCAACGATCTCAATCAGCAGTATTAAGCACTCTTAGAAAAAAAATGAATATAAAGACTGAAATGAATATTTCCTCAATAAAAGTTGAATAAATAAAATAAATTAATGAATAAAAACTTTATTGGCACTTAATTATTTAGCCTTTTTTCTAGATTTGTACTGTTTCCTATAGCTATTGAACTAAATATTAAATCCATAACATAATGTTTTCTAACTTTTTAAAACTAAGTGAAATTCTTATTTAAAAAGATTTTGCAGAATAAATAAAGAGACGAATCAGTGCAAAAATTCGGCTGAGCAACTTTTAACACCTCGAGAGGAACTTACAGCAACTGAATTTCTCAATCTTAGTTCCATTAAAAATATTTCGACATATTGTTTAAATATATGTGATGATGGTGAAGTTTTTGTATAAATATATTTTAATATATATATATATATATATATATATAAACGTAAATAAATGTGGTAGTATAGATGTGCAGAATTTGTGAAGAAATAGCAGACGATGGGAAGAAGAAGTGCCGTGGCAATGCGAGGCTCTGTTGGAAATAAATAGCTAAAATGGCTGGCACTGGGAAATCAATGGTTGAAAAATGATTATCTTGATTAAAAGACATCGTTAATGCACTGATATAAGGAGTTAGTAGATCAAGCAGTGAATTGCCACATCATACAGGACCCAAAGTGCACAACCTCTGATGGCTGATAAATACATGGTGATTGCATGAAAGATATAGACAAGAAAAAAAAAAATATAAAGAATGGCATAACCAAGAAGCTATCTATAGGGACATCTAAACATGGGATTCAAGGATTCAAGGCAATTCCACAGATCTTCTTATATTGTTTTGACCAAATATCTTGGAGGACTCAGTTCTTGCTCTTTGGTATTTCAAATTATAGCCACTAAAGATGTAAAAAAGTTCAGTGATTCGAGAACACAACACTTCTATCTCTAGCCAACTCTTCGGAGAATGGGTAATATCATCATAGCTAATTGAGCCAACCAAATCAGAAGATGTTTGTTAGTATAAAAAGTTAAAAAAATTAAAAAGTTAACTGTAGTGCTCCTTCCGATATGATTTCAGAAAAATAATAAGTGCTTTCTATTATTTTCTATTATTCATTCTTTTTCCTTTCTTCGTCCACTATTTTTTGAGTGATAATTATGGATATGGAAATTAAAAATTTGCAGGATGTTATAGACAAAGCTTTTTAAATTGATTTATTCATTTTCATTTTTCATTTATAAATTCATTTTAACTGACAAATAAATAAATATGGATATCGCAAAAATACAAGATTTAAAAAATTTAATTTCAAGATTTAAAATACAAGAATAGTTTCAAAGATTAATTCATCCATAATTTTTTTCCATAATTTTAACAGAAACCACAAGATTTTCGACAGTTTTGTTGCATCCATGTGTGATGGTCAGGTTTCTTACATAACATCTTTAGTGACCACATACCGCAGTAGACATTCTGATCCTTGCATCCTGAAATTATCAAGGCAATATCCTCTCAACTATAGGATTTCGAATAAGTTTCGTGCACATGGGAAAAAATTAAAAAAGAATTAGCTAATGAAGATTAAAGGATTTAACAAAATTAAATTAATTGTTTATTGCTATTCTTTCGAACAATAGTCAATATTTCTTAAATCGCCGATTACCTTCATTGCAATACATTGCATTAAGCAGTTCAACATCTCGATCACTCAGGGCTTTGCGCTGACCAAGGACCTATAAATAATTTTAACGTCCTTCTCCGTTCCAAGTCTTGTATTTAAAATCAATGAAAAGATATTTGAAAAATTTCACTGCTTCAAGAAACACTGTAAATAATAAATTTTTAAATATATATATATTTATATTTAAATATAAATATATATATTTATACAATATATATTTATTATATTTATAGTTGAAGAGCTAGCATACTTTAAGATATCTTTCTGGTTGATATCTTGGAACAATTGTTGATTTTTTTGGATCGACTCCACCAACATAAGGATCATAATGCATGATACTGAAGAAATCATATTTCACTCCATAACTGAAATTGATTTAACGATTTGATCGAACTTTATGATAGAAATATTTTGAAACTTAAAGGAATAGTTTATGGAAGATTTATCGTAAAAGTATTTTTCAGCAAGCCGGTATTAGAAGTTCAGATATTATTTTATTTTATTTTAAGCTGAAAACGGTATGACGCTTCCAAGCGGCGCGGTCTGATGCCATCGTCGGCAGTAATGGAAGCCATTCCTTTTTCCATTGTCTAAGTCCATATATTGTTGGTCCACCTATGCATTCAAAATCTTTTCTCACCGTATCAGCCCAGGTCTTAATTGGTCCACCTCGCTTTTGACGTCAACCGTCACACGGTTTAGCAAATAACGAAATATGCGTCAACTCCTGTGGTGGACGACGGAGAATGTGCCCTAACCAGCGAAAGCGGCGCTCTATGATAACATTATTTATGCAAGTGGTATTTGAACGAAGGTGGATGCAATCTTATGAGATTTTATCCGCTCGACGGACCCGTAAAATTTACCTTAGACAAGAGTGGTCAAAGGCAGATAGCTTCTTAATATCCTCCACTCTCATTGGCCATGTCTCAGAACCATATTTGTTTCAATGATGATTTCTCGACGGCACCGTAAAAGTTTCGTCAATGGAAGAACGCATTTCTAGCTGCCGTGATCTGGGCTATAATATCGTCTTTTGCCTGGCCATTTGGTATTAGAGTGGAGCTAAGATATTTAAAATCGGGCTTCCTCGACCAGCAATGAATTTACAAAAAGAAGCATTTTATCAACGAAAAGACTTTTGTATACGTTGAGCCTGAGTCCTATTCTTGCTGCATTCTTTCTAACACGCTAGCATTACTTGCATTTCGTCATAGCTGTCAGCAAGAAATACTACATCACCAGCATATTCAAGATCTGTGATACGATCTGTGCTCTGGATTGATTTGGACATCCCTTGAGTACCGACAAGCGGTGTCCATTACCCAGTCTATCACATAGTTGAATATTGTAGGGGAAAGGATGCAGCCTTAAAGGACACCAGTTCTTATTTCGAAAGAGTCTGTCATTTCCCCATATATACAGAACTACGCCGACGTACGCTCATAAAATGCCTTTATAAGTCTAATAATCTTCTCTGGAACACCGTCACATACCATCACCCTCCGAAGCGCATTTCTATCAATTGAATCAGTTGAATCAATGGCAGACGCGATGAAACACTTGATAGTGTGGGCAAATATATGTGCAAATATATGAAGCGACGTTTCAACACCCTTCTTAACATAAATATCTGGTCAGCACAACCACGCCCCGGTGTGAATCCAGCTTGATTAGGGCGCATCCTGCTGTCTCGTACTTCCATAAGTCTGTTGACTAAAAGGGAAGCAAAAATTTTCGCTGAAACGTCCTTGATAATTATGTCCTATCACCTTTCTTAAAAATTGAGAGCAGAATTGCTTTGCTGCAATCATCTGGTAATATATTTTTTTTTCCCATACCAGAGAGTTAAAAGTGTGTTATGAATAATTATGGACATTTAAAGAGTTCAGCATTTCCGCACCCCGAAGATCATTTTCTCCCAGAGTTTTATTGGCTTTAAGCTTATGGATAACAGGTCGCAAACAGATAATATTTCTTCTTCTCTCAGGGGCTCATAGTTGCAAGCATATGGTTCAGCGAACCATCACTTATATCAGGGGCAACGGATGGTGCTTCTTGGTTATGTTTGGCCTCAAAAAATTTTTTCCATCTTATGAGGCGGTTCTTGAGTGGCACACCATTGCTGTCCCTTACCATTTCACTAATCTTTTCCTGAATTATAGTTGCTATGAAGAAGGCAGACTAGTTTCTTATTATCGCTTAATCGAGCCGCCGCCTCCATTCTTGAGGTCATGTCACTCCAATTCCCGCTGTGCTTTCACTGCAAATCTTCGAAGCATCCGGTAGTCAGGATTCATGCTTTGGCAGCTTTTTCAGAAAGTTGGACAATTGCTTCCGATACCCAACTATCACACCTCCTATTAGTATGCCCTAGCGTGGAAGTGGCTGACTTCCTTTTGTTTGGACCAGTATTCATTTGCCGTTACAGAAAATTATTGATATTTGCATCACTAAGATACTTCAATAATTCACTTTGAAATATGCTCACTGCCCCCGAATTTTTTAGTTTGAGATAGTTTAAGGATCTTGGGAGATCCTGTTCTCTGCGAGCTGTCAGTTTTATGCGGATTTTGGCTCGAACTCTCCACGGTAGGGATGATTATCTAGTACGGAACTCTTCCAACGGTGACTGACAAAGATATAATCAATCTGGTTGAAGTGTTTTATCCGGGAAATTCCACGTGATTAGATGTTTTCTGCGATGCCGGAAGCAAATAAAGTTCATACTCTTCGGCATAACGAAGACGTTTCCCATTGGCGCACCGGTCTCCAATTGCCATATTTGCCAATTATATCGCAGCGGCATTATGATCTACGCATGCATTCCAATCTCTCCCGACTATGACTATGTCATATTTTGATAGAAACTTTGTTACCAGTTGAATTTCCGCATTGAACACATCTGCCGACAGGGTTGGAGCATTGACATAGATCACCGAAATATTGCAGAACTTACCCGTAAAACGGGCATAGGCCATACGGTTGCTTACCGGTTTCCACCCAATCAAAGCGGAATGTCAGATATGACAATCGCTACGCCATTTCGCCCCGAGTTATCCGAAGCACCACAGTAATATAGCCAGTACCTCTGTTTCTAGCTAGGATTAATAATCATACCCGATATAAAGAAAATGAACTTCCGATAAGCAAGCGATATCCACACGATATTTAGAAAAGGTGTGGATAGTGATCGCTCGATTTGCAACGTCCATAAGCGTTCTGTCGTTCCACGCTGATACGGCTAAAGTCTCGCCACGCTGCAGAAAGCTGTTCCCCTTGATAGGTTTCGAACAATTACCCTGGCTTGAGAGCACATTTTATTTACCATCCTTGGGATAGCTTTAAGCCCGGATTGTATATCGCATGTACCACAGGGTTCGAAGCATCATGCGCGTCGGGAGACGCGGACGCCGTATGAAGTATATCTGACCCTTTCACCATAGAGTCACTTGAGATAGAGTTACAGGTGGGTCCCTAGCAGCCACCCGGATTTTTGACATAATAGCAGGTTTACTCCTGCCAAAGACAAAAAAAAAAATTAAATTTGAAGAAAATAATAAAATGGACAATGAAATTTAAAAATATATAAATATGATTATATGTATATATATGAAATATATATAATATATATTATTTAATTATAATTTAATTGATTTGATTTAATTTAATTGATTTAATTTTGATTTATTTTATTTTAATTTTAATCGTTGTTTGGTAAAAAAAAATTAAAAGTTCAAGAGAACTTAGCTGAATTGTTATCAAAAATAATTTTCAAGTAAAACAAAATAAATCGAGAATAATTTCTTTCTAAAAACGACCGCTCACCAAACAAAAATTTTTTAAAGGGAAATTAAAAATAAAACAAAGGATATAGCGAAATAACTCAAAATAAAGAAATATAAATGTAAATATTCAAAGTGGAACCTTGTAAATTGCCTTGTATCTTCTATCACAAAGTTATCGAAATGTTGTGGATTGATATTTTGCCACTGAACTTTTAAAAATTTATCACGATCGCCTCGTAGTTGTTCGTGTTGAACCCCCAGTACGTGTAGGGTTTCATGTATTGCTATTCCCATATTCTGAAAAATTTGCTAGTTTTCTATGTCTAATTGTCTAATTTGTCTGGCAAAAATGCTTGAAAAATTTAAATTTCTTAAAAATTTCGAAAAGTTATTGAATAATATACAATAATGGTGATTTAGTCACCTCAGAACATCGGAAGCTCAAATAAACCGGGTTCACTGGATCTGCTCTCCCAATATAACTTATTCCACATCTGAAAATTAAGCGTTATTTCAATAATTATTTATTTTGTTTTTATGTAATTCTAAAACATGCCAGCTTATAAATTATTGCAGGATACATTATATATATACATATATATATATATATACAATGTCTATCTATCTATCTATCTATATATATATATATATATATATAGATTATAGAATAAATAAGTCAGAAAACTGCTTAATATTGCTACATCTTTCTATACATTATATATGTCTTTCCAAGCTGCGGAATTTTGCTAAATCATTGTCTTGTACTGTCATCATCGGTTGCTTTATTCTTCTGCAACTTTTTTGCATCATGTCCTGTTTCTTATTCTGTTTATATTGTGGTTCAAAAACATCGCGATTTCCGCCCATGACATTAACACTCGAGTTATGCGACATTACAGTAATGAATAAATATTAAACTATATTTATTTATTTGTTGTATTTATTCAATTTTTTAAAGCTTATTGATAAAATTCAGAAACAGGGAAGTATCAGACTATCGCTTTCAGCTTTCTCAGAACTCTGCCTCCGAGTGGAATAAATTTGTTATTAACAAATGCATGTACTGGCGACCCATCTAAATTTTTATCCATATTCGGCTCTCTGGCAAGTTTTTAATTTTATACACACTAACATCCAGTGGGAGTTAGTCTAACCAGAAATGATTAGCCACTTTATTACTTAATGATAAAGTATGAAAAAATTACTCATTCATTTCAGGAACTTTCACATAATAAATATACGATGATTGAGGGCGGTGATGAATAAATTGAAATCTTATACAAGTTTTTGATTCAATCGCATTTAGAGCACTTTGAATAATTTGTTGCTCATCGTTGGCTATAAATAGCTCTAATATAGTTGCGAATATACTACAACTTAGCTCAGAGCTTTGGAGTTATAAATTTCAAGAAAGCATTTAAAATTTAATATTAACAAGAAAATTATTGTTTTTTGAATTTATATTCCATCAGAATATGATAAAACTACACTTTCGATAAAAAATTATTTCACCAAAAAAACAAGAATAATTCTATCACCAAATGATGACAAAATTCTACCAAATGACTCTCTGGAAAATCTCATCCAAAAAACTAGAGAAGCAGCCAGAAATGGTATAACCAGAAATGGTGAGTGATGATCAAAATTAAGAAGAATCTAATTAGAAAAAAAACTAACCAACTGATGGGTCAAATGTATATGGAATAGGAGCTCTAACGTCCCATTTTTCAGCAAGTGCTTGTTCCAGAAACAGTGAACTACGCTTTTTACGCATTCTGCCTACAGATTCGATTCGATTAATAAGCCAGTTTGATTGCATTTCTGTGAGAATCAGATCGTTTTGAAAAGTTCCATCGTCACTAGCAGTCACCTTTTTTTTTTATTATTTAATAACTAATTAATTTGATACTAAGATAAATAATAAATTTCTACTGGTTGAAGTTTGCTACAATATTCGTCTCTAATGATCCATCTTTTTGGTGGATCCGAATGGTACTTAAGATTTCAAGTAAAATATTGTAATCGTAATGCATAATGTATAATATAATATATAATATGTAAATATGTTTTTATATAAACCAATCCATCATAAGATTCAGCAAGTAATGAGATATGCATAAATTTCTGCGATAGGCAAGGAATGGTTTAAGCAGAGACGACCTGTGATGATTAATGCAGACAGTATTTGATGGATCATATATATTACAGAATCGAGAATGGCTGCAGTTGCTTGAGATTTTATCAGTACGGCGAGCCGTAAAATGTTCTAAATAGATCGACATAGAATGATCATAGAAAGATATTTAACTTCAAATATCCTCTTTATTTTTTTCTTTCATTGGCCATATTTCGCAACTATATAATATAAATGCGATCCAAACTTTTGTTTTGATGGTAATTTTCGTTTCATAGAGGCTTCCTCAAACGAAAGAACTGCGATCATCGTGATCAAGATCTTGTACTCTGGACTGACTTGAACAATTCTTGAATGCTGGCAAGTGGTGTTGTGAAGTGTCTCGTTGTTGTTGATGTGATGAGTCGGAAGGGAAAGGTTTATTCACCGTAGAATTATAACAACAATATAATATAATAGTATAATAATTGAATCAAGGAACGAATATATGGTTAAGTTAAGGAAAAATGTCGCGTTGAATTCCTCTTCGAGTAGAGAAATTGTTCGCCATTTGAAGTGCCCTTCGAACAGATTCTAGGAGCTTATATATTTCCCAGATGCGTTGGGCACTTACAATGCAGATTACGTAAGAAATTACAAAAAAAATTAGTTTTTTATATAAGAGAAAATTGTATAGAAATTATTTTTGCAAGAATATCAAGCTGTTTCACATCTAAAAGACTTGTAAATAAGGTAGTTTTTGTATAAATTGGCTAAAAGATGTGAATCTTTACACAAAGAAAAGATAATTTTCGAGTTATGGCTTTATGAAATAGGCGGAATAGTCTATTATCGCTTATTTGAGCAGCCCTTTCTAAATTCAGGGCCACACCACTTAAATAACGATTTCTGTCTCACCATATTGCTATTGTTGCCTTGGAAGCATTTGGCAACCACGTTCCCCACTCGTGAATTAGCAGCCTTTTGTGACAATTGGACAATTGCTTCCTATACCCAACCCAACTAGCGCACTGACGCATTCTAGCATGAATTTGGCTTTTGCAAGTATGCTTTTAGTTAGAACCAATATTCATCCGAGTGGTGCCATTGATACCTATAAGGTTATTGAGGTATTTCGGTAATTTGCTCCGAAATGCGCATATTGTTACTGATAAATCATTTAGTCTGAGATAGTTAAAAGAATCATAGTGTTGAATTATTATTATTCTTACCAATTCTTTCTAAAAATTTCAACTTACTCGATCACCGATTCCAGCAAGATGAAGCAAAGCTTGTTTAACCTGTCGCATACGATAAAGCCGACGTCTAACTGATTTTTGTAAGCCTTTGTTCTCAGGAGTTACCAATCTATAATTATAATTATAAATAGTTCTTTCATGGTGAAATGTATTTACGTAAGAAGTATGGATTTTTGGGTGATAGAAAGAATAACTCGGCTAGAAAGAAGAGATCCATCTATAAAAATGACTGCTTAACAATCGTTTAATTGATTAAAAGGTGGCGTTCGGGACCCGTCTGCTCTTCTATCTCTAAATAATTGTTTGGCGAAAGGCCTGAATTTACTAACAAATGGAGTCAACCAAATGCCAAGTGGCGTCAAACGAGGTTCACACAGGACAAAAATTATTATTAAATGAAAAATTAAGAAGAAAAAAAGTAAATGTGGTAAATAATTGACTAACTTACTTATTCACAGTTCGCTTATTTATAATATTAAACTAACTTCGCTATAGACGTCTCGCGATTTTCGACGATTTTTTTTTTTTTTTTTGATATTTCATCCTGTTTACGACAGTTGATCACTTGAGAACAAGTTTTCTAAAATAACGTTTAAAACACAGTGGAAAGAAAAAGTAATATAAAAAAGTAATTTTTTGGAAAACTCTATTAGATGGTGATTATTGGGACTTAGCAGTATCGAATCTCTTAATCTCTTGTTTTTTCATTTAAATAGATATTCCAGTTTTAGTTTCTTACCAACATTTTTCGTCTATCATTATCAGTGAGATTCATGAATGAATCAACTTTGATGAGACCATCCGACAAACTTTGTGGTACAAATGTCAAAATATCGGGGATATGAATTTGTGGTGCTGGTGGAAACACTGTTGCAGGAGGCTGAAAAGAATTTTGACAAGAAAATGAGATTCATATAACTTTTCCAAAGTTTTCTGATTATTTTCTGTATTTGTAAGTTTTCTGTATTTATTATTCTGCCTATTATATCGCTTATCGGTTACTGAACAAAATTAGTATATTTATTAAAAAAACTTTGTTAAAAATTAACAGTACAAATACTTTTGTAGTAATTCTGGTTGGAATATCTTGCTCCTCGATTGGTGCTGGTGGTCCAAGTGGTCTCTGGATATTTTCTTCCCTTAGAATTGGTCTCTTCCACCAGCGAAAAAACCTAAAAAGAAAAAATTTTGAAGAACGTGCTCTAATCAGCCAAGATGCTCGGTATTATTAATGCAAGTAGCATTTGAGCGATTGAGGATAAGATTTTATTTCCTCGACAAACCCGTAAAATGTATCTTGAGTCAGAGACAGACAGCTTCTTAATATCTTCCAGTCTCACTGCTAACATTATGAAAATGTCACTGAAATAATGTTGGTGCTTGATGTTATGGTTCTCAGCTTTCTTTCTATTATTTATAAAAGACCTTTCTCGATTAAGGAGCCTAATTGCTTTTATTAGTTCACTTTATATTTAATATCTTTAAAAATTGTGATTCATCGTGGAAATAGCATATAGCAACCATAGCTTATTTCGAATTCTACTAAAGTCCTTTATCTTTAGTGACTCTCAGGTGAATAGGAAACCCTCCTCTTCCCAGCAATCAGCTTCAAAGGGGAAATGACGGATACCACTTAAAGAAGAAAAATCATAGAAGTATTATCATTTCGCTTCAGTTCAGTTCTAAGCAAGAATATATCTTAAATTATTGGCAAATTGGAAAAGAATAAAATAAACTGGAAAGATCCTTCAATGAGGTTTGATCTAACACCTAAAAATTGCATCTTTTCAAGAAAATAATTCACCTGCATCGATATTCAGCGAAAAATATGCTACAATACTGCTGAATTCGTAGCAAAATTGGTTTTGGTAGATATATTATAGAATATGGCGAAGTACGATCAAGAAATGCAGCTACTTCATAAACCGACCAGTAAACTGGATCAAGCAAAGGAAACGGTTGATTGAATTGTGAAGGAGGAGGTCGGAAGCCAATAGGTTCCTGTGGAAATATCACCACGGTTATGGATGCCAGAAAAAACCAGCGCAGCAACATAATTTATTCGGTGTCAGTCTTCGGACTGAAATAAAATGTGAAATGAAAACTTCTGATGCGATTTCGAAAAAACAACTAGGAAATGTATTAAGAATGAAACAAGTTTCGATGTTCTTATTCAGAATCGCCATTGCTCAACTTATCATTTTAGTTTCAAATTTTATTTATTTGCACAGTGATGCATTTTATTTATTAAGACAAAGAATGTAAAGCGAAAGGTTTAAAGGTTCGGCAATAAATTATCTCGAATAAATGAAAGATTCTTTATTTGATAATTTTCGCATCCAATGCGCTTTTTTATAATTTATTTTACACTATCGTATCACTACCAACTTGCATTTGCACAGCTTTTCCCCAATACAAAAGTGCTGAATTCACATCATTCCCCGTCGCGCTGGCTAGAAATTTTTGCCAGCGAGTCACTTGACGGCTGAAGTACAAATGATTCACCGGCATCACCCAAATTTTTTAATAACGTGTTTCCCTGTTTTTCTTCAGGTTTATTCCCATTGAGCGTAGAATTTTCGTTTCTGTGGCAGAACGATTCGAACCATTGCATCGCAAAATCATAATTGAGTCATTAACCATCCTTTTCCTAACTAATAGGAATATCAGTCCTACGGACAAGCAGAATTTTTATTCCATTAAACGAAACGCTACGAAGTCGAGTGGTAAAAAGTTGCTTCAAATGAAGCCAAACTCATAAGTTGAATTTTTGATTATACTCCAGAACGACATATAATAGAACAACAATCAATAATCAAAAATTTTGTTTGAAAAAAATTTAGAATGTTGAAGGCGTCCTCAAATTCTTACCAAAATCTGGACCATAATGTCTTCAACTGTAACCACTTGTGTCCTGGATCGATAGTCGGAAGAGATTCTGAATGCATTATATAGCATGGTTTAGTTGGTGGAAAAGTGCGTTTCTTTTAATATCAATATAAATAGTAATCATGAGAATTATCAAAAGAAAAAAAAAGACTATGTGCAAAGTGCTTAAGAAATTTCATATGGTTCACCAGAAATTAACGCTTGCCAATGCTCGTGCCTGTTGAGGAAATGCTTGACTTCAAATACTTTGGATCCACTCTAATCCCAAATGGCCAGATAAAGGATGAAATTGTAACCCGGATAACGACAGCTAGAAATTTGTTTTTCCGGTTGATGAAACCGCCGCGAAATCACCATAAAGATAAAAATCCGCATCCATATAGTTGTAATTCGCTCAATCTTGCTATATGGCTGCAAAACATATCCAATAAAAATGGGAAAACTATCAACCTTTGACCACTCATATCTAAGATACATTTTAAAAATCCGTCGAGCGGATGAAATCACTCGTGATTCTATCCATCTTCGCTCAAATACCACCTGTATTAATATTATCGCAGAGCGCCGAACACCCCCTTCGCTGGTTAGGGCACGTTGTCCAACACTGGAGTTGACGCATCTTTCTCGAACCCTATGATGGCTGGTGCCAAAAGCGAGGAGGACCAGTCAAGACCTGTAATGTAATGGTTCAATCAGGAAAAATTTTGAACTTATAGGAGGATCGGTATATGGACTTTAACGATGGAACAAGGAATGGCTTCTATTACTGCTTGGAGATGCCTTATTTATAGCCAGCGAAGCCAGCCTAACCAGTAATGATGAGATTAAAAGGAGAATAATGTTTATGCAGGAAACGACAGGAAGCACTGTGGCTTAAAAGAAATCTATGACCCCCTTTGCTGAGGTTGCTAAATCTATTCAAGACGTTATTACTACGTTGAACGTGAAATTTTTACGTCGAATGCCTGAAAATAATTTCTTTCATTTTACTAATTTTGCAATTTCATTGCAATAGAAAATTAAAGTGATTTACTGCATGTTTAATGTCATTTCTTGTTGAATATAGATTTTATAAATAAAACAATAGTTAAGACTCGTGTGATATCAGATAGATTAATTTTCATTGCTTTATTAATAAATTTTGATTTACCGTATTTCCCAAAAATCTTTTTGCAAAAATCCAGTCTAATGAAATGAATTTCCTTAATTTTATAAACTTCCATTAATGTGATCTCTGCTTATTCTGCTTCTATGTCACTAAATAATAATCGCTGAGATCAGTAGTTCTCAACCTTTTTTTCTTTTAATCCCCCTTAAAAAGCTACATTTTTAG
Organism: Dracunculus medinensis; assembly: GCA_900625125.1. Taxonomy (NCBI): domain Eukaryota; kingdom Metazoa; phylum Nematoda; class Chromadorea; order Rhabditida; family Dracunculidae; genus Dracunculus; species Dracunculus medinensis. Next base: position 16,627 of record UYYG01000172.1, on the reverse strand, counting down.
TGAAATGCAAGTAAGGATTGGACAAAAACTATAAGACAGTCGGTTGATTTTCAAATCAACTTCTGTTCCTTAAGATTTTTCTGTTCCTTAAGATTTAAGAAAAATTTCTGTACTTTAAAATTATTGTACTTTAAAAAATGGACAATTTAGGATTTAAAAAAATGAAGAAATAAAAACCATAAATTGGAAGAAAATTGTAGAAAAATACAAAATTATATGTAAATTTTGGAAAGAAAATGTTGTATTAAGTAATTACTTTAAATAAATTTTAATTTATTAAATAAATTTAATTTTAAAAAATAAATTTTAATTTATTAAAAGAGCTTGGAAATTTTTTCACCTCATTCCAAAGTTGGGGGAATTCATTTCTTGAACCTAAATTGGCACTTAAGCACATCGCAGCTTTCTACTGTGGTGGAACACGAAAACTATTGGCATTCAAATGGAGTACTGCAAAGAAAAATAAATGTCCTGTTAGTAATACAAGCATGACAGCTAAAAAAGCATGATTGATCCATATAGTAACTTAGAGACAGAAAAAAGGAAGGCTACAACGGAAAACAAAACAAATTAAAGGAAACTGGGTGCTTTACCTAGTATTCCCAGAATCTAGTCCTTATTAACCTATTCTAAAAAGAAAATTCCTTTTTTATCAGCGATATTCCTCCTTGCTGTGGGATTTCCAATCGGGATTTCTATCAGTTAGTGACACACAAATTTTTAGCATGGTCCAGTAGGGCCCCATTGAGAAGCACTTGATTACCAAAGATGATAAATTTATTAAATATCGTGCTCCAAAATCTGATTTTCTGGTTTTTTGAAAATATTCAATTTTAAAACGAAAACATGATGAAGAAGGAAGAATCTAATTTCACATTGTGCTGTTAATAGGTCGTTGATGTTGGTATGGTGATGTGGGTGGAAGAAGACGGTGGTTTTGACCGGGAAGGTTGGAGTAGAATTTTGAGGTGATTGGAGCTGACTGACGGTTATTTAGATAAAAGAGATGGTTTGTCGAGGTTTTGTTTTGACGTGCGTAAGGAAGGACTATTATTATCGACGATATCAGACCGCGCCGCTTGGAAGCGTCTTACCCTTGTGGTCGTTGGAGGCATCCTAACCAGTAATGGCTAACCAGTAATGGTGAGAGCTGTTAGAAGAAGGGTAAGGAAGGAATATGGTGCAAGTTCCATAATGGTTTTCTTTTTCAGGTCATATTAGTTTTTCAGATCATATGACCTGCGAGTTTTCGAAATCGAATTGTTTCTGATTTGATGAACTTTATTGAATGCAAGAGGTCATGATTAAATGATTTATTGTCTTACAACAATTTTTGGTTATTTTTTGAAATGTTATATTTTTTCAATGCATTGATTTTGTTTATTGCGAAATTCTGTTAAATGTAAGACTTTTACGAAATTTTTCAATCTCCTAATGTAATCTGTGCGTTCGAAAAATAAAACGAAATGTATGAATCAGTACTATTTGAATAATAAAGTTTATTTTAAGGTTTAATCAAAGGTTTCTTTAATGGTTTTTTCTTTCAGTTTTAGCACTTTGAAATAAAAAAACCATCTTTAATATAATTTATGAAATAAAAATGTAATATTACTTAAAATGTTACGAATTTAAAAAATTTTAGGAAGAAATTTGGCAAATTCGGTTCTAATTTGTTTCATATTTTCAAGAAATTTTTTTAAATATTTGAAACGACAGAAAATAATTTTTTTTCAATTTTTTGTTGTTTTATATGTTTTCTTTTACTCTGTTGGTGATTTTCATCTCGTCTATTTTTTTCTTTGCAAAGATAATGATATTGGGCATTTGGTCGACGAAATTACCCATTTAATTTTTTTTCCTGTCCATTTGCTTAAAAAAATATATATTTAAATTAAATCGACCAGATTTTTTTTCGTTATAGCTTTATCAGATCACATTTTGTTAAATTTATATTTTTCGAAATTCTAAATTTATTTCAGCAAAATGTTAATTCGTTCTTTGACAGCTCGTACGCAGCGAGCGTTTTCGATTTCCCAGTGTCGAAATGAGGCGAAAACAAGCAATATTTCGAATTATAAAATAATTGATCATGCATATGATGCAGTTGTTGTTGGAGCAGGTTCGTTAATTTATCCATATTATACACTGCTCGATTTAAAAGGAATTTTTTTTTCAAGTTTGGGATTCCAAACGAAATTCTGAATATACTGTGAAATACAGAATATAAAATTTCATTAATGGAGTTCAAAGTTTCAAAGTTTCATGTATTAAAAAATTTTTTGATATTCCAGAGTATTATATTCATTGGTTTTACTATTATCGTTTCAGGAGGTGCTGGATTAAGAGCTGCTATGGGATTAAGTGAAGGAGGTCTAAAAACAGCTGTGATAACGAAACTGTTTCCAACGAGATCACATACAGTTGCAGCACAAGGCGGTATAAATGCTGCTTTAGGTAATATGAATCCAGATGATTGGCGTTGGCATTTCTACGATACAGTTAAAGGTATTACTGTTTGTTTGTTTTAACTCTTCGGTAGGCTCTGATGAATTTTTGTCAGTCATTTTAAGTGATGAGGTTTTTATTATTTATTTTATATAAGTTTTCAAAATATATGCCCATTATTTTTAGGTAGCGATTGGCTTGGTGATCAAGATGCAATTCATTATATGACGCGTGAAGCGGAGCGCGCTGTTATCGAGCTGGAGAATTACGGCATGCCATTTTCACGAACATCTGAAGGAAAAATTTATCAGAGAGCTTTCGGTGGCCAGAGTAATGATTTTGGAAGAGGTGGACAAGCTCATAGGTATTAAATTCTTCTATTTATTTTCGTTTCGAATTCTTTTCTTAAAGTAAAACCAATTCTTTGATATATCCTTTTGCAATTTGAATCTATAAATTCTTTTAATTTACAGAACCTGCTGTGTAGCCGATCGAACTGGGCATTCAATGCTTCATACACTTTATGGTTCATCACTTCAGTATAACTGCCAATATTTTATAGAATTTTTCGCTCTCGATCTCATAATGGACAAAGGTGCGTGTGTTGGTGTAATCGCTATGAATTTAGAAGATGGAACAATTCACCGTTTCAGGTATATCATCTTTCAAAATGTATTTTCGCCTAGAAATCATATCGACGAAAAAAATTTTGTTTTCAGAACTAAAAATACGATATTGGCCACAGGCGGCTATGGTCGTGCATTCTTCAGCTGTACTTCGGCACATACATGCACTGGTGATGGTACGGCAATGATTGCCCGCTCCGGTCTTCCTAATGCCGATATGGAATTCGTTCAGTTCCATCCTACCGGTATTTATGGAGCAGGTTGCCTTATCACAGAAGGCTCTAGAGGTTTTTTGCGATTTTTTCGAGTTACTTTTCATTTTATTGTAGAAGTTTTCCATTTGTTTTTTTAGGTGAAGGTGGATTTCTCGTGAATAGTAAAGGTGAACGATTTATGGAAAAATATGCTCCAAATGCAAAAGATCTTGCTTCTCGCGATGTTGTCTCTCGTGCAATGACTATTGAAATCATGGAAGGCCGTGGAGTTGGTCCTGAAAAAGATTATATTTACTTGCAACTTCATCATTTACCTGCTGAACAGTTGCATTCTAAACTTCCAGGTTCGGCTTGCCGTATGAATAATAATAATCAAAATGGAAAAACAATAAAAATTATTTTATTTTTTTATTTTATTTTTAATAAAATAATTTTTATATTTTTTACATTTTATTTTTTCAGAATTAAAATACGATATTGGCCACAGGCGGCTATGGTCGTGCATTATATAATTATAATTTGATTTGTTGGTTACTTTCAGGAATTTCGGAAACAGCTATGATTTTCGCTGGTGTTGACGTCACCAAAGAATCAATTCCAGTAATTCCTACAGTACATTATAATATGGGTGGTATTCCCACAAATTACATGGGTCAGGTTTTGCAATATAGTACTGAAAAAGGAGATCAGGTATTATTATTTTTATAGTTTTTTACATTTCTTCCATTTTATTATTAATTAGTCATCATTTTTTTCTTTACCAATGGAATTTTACTATTTCAGCTTGTTGATGGCTTATATGCTGCTGGTGAAGCCGCTGCACATTCCGTCCATGGCGCGAATCGCCTAGGTGCTAATTCGCTACTCGATCTTGTGATCTTTGGACGAGCTTGTGCTATCAGGTGATTCTGTTCTCAGTAATTTAAGTTATACACTATTTTATATTATCAAATTTTTGTTTATCTAAAAGCTATCACCATTATCGGTTAAGCTGGCTTTGCTGGTTACAAAGATAAAAGTTTTCCAAGATGTTCGATTTTATCCCATTGCTAATGCAGACATTCCCTTTTCCATTTATAAGTCGACACATTACTAGTCCATTTATTCTTGCAGAATTTTTTCTGATTTTTTTATTATAGTGATTTTATTGATCCGGGTTTTAGTTGGTATTCTTCCTTTTTAATGCCTTCACATCAGGTAAGAATTATCATTTTCTGCGCAGAAGAACATAGTCTTACTATATTTGACGATGTTTTGAATGTAGATAATATTAATATTTATTTAATTATAGTATTTAGATAGCAGATAGATAGAGCGAACATGGATTCAATCATGTGGATTTTATCCGCTCGGCAAATACATAAAATATTAGACATAAGTGGTCAAAAGTGGATTGATTCTTAATATTCTACTCTCATTTATCATATTTCGCAGCGATAAAAGAGGATGGTGCGTATGTACTACAAGTAGATGCGAACTTTGATGGTAATTTTGCGGCGATTCGATAGGAAATACTGTAGAACCACTGAAAAAACGCATTTCTAGCATTTTTAGGCTACAATTACTTTCGTTCCAAAATACGTTGTCGTTTAGCTTGAAAGGCTCTTGACGAAAGACCTTTGAGGAACATGGCTGCAATCGTTACATGAAGATTGCTAGTTTTAGAGCTGTGATAAGAACGGCTGCCTAAAACAAAATTTTTGCAACTATGGCTACGGCTGGTCAGGATATACTGGTCAGGATATAATCGATCGTATCCGAAGAAGTCTATTTGGCTAGATATCTTCTATGCCGAAGGCAAATACTGATAGCAAAAAATTATCTGTCAAGTTAAGCAACGTTGGGCTTGGTTAGTACTAGGATCGGAGACGGCATTTCGGTAAAATGGTTTTCTCCATTGGCACAGCAGACTTCTACACCATATATGCAAACTAAAGATCCCATCCCCATCTGCAACATCTCGAACCACGCATGTATTGCGTGTATTCCAGTCTTTCCGATTGTAACCATGTTTGTATCAATGGGAATTCCACATAGAATCTATGTCATATTTTATTATCAATATTATTATGCAGAGTTCATGTTTTTAAAAATGCAACATATGTTTTTCAAATATATATATTTTTTGTATGTTGCATTTATATATTTCCCAACTTTTATTGAATTGGATAATATTTCAGTATTATGAAGCATACAAAACCAGGCGATAAAGCTCCCGATTTACCAAAAGGAGCGGGAGAGACCTCAATTGCAAATCTTGATAAACTGCGATATGCTAAAGGGGATATTTCTACTGCTGATCTTCGTCTGAAAATGCAGAAAACCATGCAGAAACATGCTGCAGTTTTTCGTCGTGGTGATATTTTAAAAGTATGATATTTATGAATAATAGGAGTTTCTTGAAAAAGATGGTTTAGTGATTAGTTGTTTTAGTGATGATTTAGTGATGTGTATTAGCTGTAAACGAGTTATTGGATTTCTGGTATCCGCAGGAAGGAGTCGAGAGAATGAACGACATATATAAAGAATTGAAGCATTTAAAAACGACAGATCGTGGACTTATTTGGAATTCTGATCTAATTGAAACATTGGAGCTTCAAAATTTAATGATCAACGCGACGCAGACAATTGTGGCAGCTGAAAAAAGAGAAGAATCACGTGGCGCACACGCGCGTGACGACTTTCCGGTAATTTTAATTTTGATTTTTGTTGTTTTCTGACAAATTTGGTAATTTTATTGGATTTCTGGAGATTGGTGAATTCAAACTATTTGCATTTCCGTAAAAAGGCGTTATTAGCTTTTTTCCCCTTTTTAGGCGGTGAATTAAAGTTTTACAAAATGTTAAAATTACGCTTAAAGCTACCCTTCTGAATAAATGTGTTTTCTTTTGAAAAATATTTTCTTAATAAAAAATATTTATATTTATATAATTATTTATATTTTTTAGGGGAACGTTATTTAATCTATGAAGTCTCTACTTTTTTTATTGTTATTTTTTAACGATTTAATATTTTAATTTTATTTTTTCATATGAGAGCAAGGGTAACTTATAAAACTCTTTAAAAATCCTCAGCAACTTATGAGAAAGAGCGTAAAAGAAGCAAATCGTTTATGCATTTGTTCTAAACAAAATGGTTTATAAAATATTTTGTAGAATCGAATCGATGAATATGATTATTCGAAGCCATTAGAGGGTCAAATAAAGAAACCAATTGAACAGCACTGGCGCAAACATACAATAATTCATCAAGATACTGAAACAGGGAAGGTGATTTAACATTTTTAAATTTATAAACTTTTGTTTTCTTCAAACGAAGATTTGTTTATTGGTTTGGTTTTGCAGATCAAACTTAGCTATAGACCTGTAATTGATAAAACTCTTGACAAGAGTGAAACCGATTGGATTCCACCCAAAGTTCGGTCGTACTAGCAGATATTTTTCTTCGTTTTGTTTCTATTTTTATTGTGGATTTGTTTCTAAAGAAATTTTATACACTCACACCAAACATTGTTTTCTAAATATGTTCAATTTTTAATAATTTTCATGCTTTTTCTTATAATCCAGTAGAAATATGTAATCGTTCTAATCCAGTGAAATACCCATCATTACCTATCATTTTGTAATCCCACAAAAGTCGTATTATTAGGTTATGATTCATTCATATCCATGTTTTATTCTTAAGTTATAAGCATTACTCGTTGGATTCGACTGCAATAACCGTTATGGTTGATAATTTATCGCTTTTTGTTGGAAATTTCGAATAAAAATTATAGGAGATTCGAACAAATGAAGAATAGATGAAAATAGCAAAGGTAAAGTACCCATGTGTGGTTTTTATCAAGTTAAGCGCGTAAGCTCGCACACTTCAGATATAAAATAAATAAAAAACATATTAAAGAAATTATGGAACAAGATCAATCATTGCAGGTATCGTCAATGGAATGCAAAAAAGATTTACATTTTTTTCAATAAAATTCATCCTCAAAACATATTTCACTGTCCGCGACATTCTTTGAATTTTGATTTTTCGAATTTGAGTAAATTTTGAGTAAATCTTTGGTACGATGAGTAGTAAAAAGAGGTGATCAATCGTTGACTGAATTTTAAATTATCTTAATTGGAGGAAAATATGTTTCAAGTTAATAAATGCAAAGCGATGTGCTTCAAGTCTACAGTAGTTGAATTTGGAATTTGGATGTAATGGTTCATTTAGCTGCAGCCAAATGTCGAAAAATTTTGTTGATGTATTCTGGAAATCATCTCCCACGCAAACCTACCAATCCACGAATTTTTTGTTTAGAACCTTTGATGTTTAATTTCTTGCGGGAATAAAATTTCAGGTCTCCATTTAAATTTCCCAGATGGAATGGTATAAATGTCGTCACGAATACTGAAATACTGAATTACTTCCGTTGACAAATGCCACTGGATATATCCTGTTAATGGTAGAAGAATTGCAATAATAATAAGAATTATTTTTGATGTGGATTTGATAGGATCTGAAATAAAAATTAAAGGATAATATTGGATAATATATCGACGGGACGATGAGTAATAAAAAAGTTCTTTAAAAACGCAGAAAGCGCCAGCTCAACCATCTAATGCTTATAATCTATCTATTTCGATAAACTGATTTGAGTGAAGATGGAGCCGCAAGAAATAAGTGGCTTCGAAGTAAAGGTTTGAAAATTTTGCTTTTTGAATCCAATATGCAATGTTTGTGCTAAAGGTGATTTTTAGTCATCGGTGGTGTTCATTGGTGGTAATGAGAAAGAACAGATAAAACAAAGTTTTTACCAAAAAATTGAAAATATCCTTCATAATAACCAACAACACTAATTACGATTATAATCGATGTTATGGTATATTTGAAAATCTGAAAATTTTCCGTAATCGAATTTTTCACTTAATTTCAATTTAATTAATTGGTGGTACTTACTACTTATTATTATAGAGATTAAAAGAAATCTCATTAAAGTGTTATAGTAATGCATCCCATTTCGGAACTAAAAATTGGACGATAGAGTGGTATATTATTTGCACTAATGCCAAGCCATTGGCCGTTACGGGTTGTTTTTATATATCTTAATGCCAGTGAACATATCATGAAACTGAAGTCCGAAAGATGCTCGCATCCATCCTATTCTCAAGTGATCCTCGAAGGAAAATGTTTCATCATAATAGCCAGTGAAGCCAGCCAGACCATAAATGGGAAGAAAGATGCTTATAGGATCTTCTTCCAAGATCCCTCACACTTGCTGGCTAGGCTGGTTCTGCTAGCTGCAAGGGAATGCTGGCTCCGAGCCGCTCCCTCCTGTGCCAATATCGTTGGTCTAAGTTTAAAACCTTTTTTAACAATTTCGGTCCAGATCGTGATTGGTCCTTCTCGCTTTCGACACCATCCAACAGGGTCTAATGAGTAGCGTTATGTATCAATTTCTATGATGAACCAGCATAGGCGATGCCCTTTAATAATATTTTGAATAAAACATAATAAAAACGGGTGCAATCATTTGGAATGTGAATCGCTCGGTGTAAAATATATCATGAGTGGTCACAGCTTCTTAATATCTTCTATTCTTAGTGCCCATGCTTCGCAACGATATAATATGATGCGCACTGATAGATGCAAACTTTTGTTTCCATACTGAATTCTTTGCGATTAGAGGCTTCGCCAATTGAAATAACGCATTTTTAGCGCATTATCCTGGCTGCAATTTCTTCTTTCGGTTGGCCACTTGGTATTTGGAGAGTGGGTGAAGATGTTTAAAGTTTGTTTAACTCCTCTAATTTTTTCAAGGTGGCTTCTAGTAATCGATTAATGCATTTCCGAATGGCACATTCTAGTGTGGATTTGTGACTTTTAGAGGTATTTTAGTTGAGATCAGTATTCATCGGCCAAAGATTATTGATGACAATTCTTCGATAATTCAATCCGTAAAATTATTTAGTTTGAAGTAGCCCGAGATAGATAACTCGAGACAGAATTTCCCTTTGAAACGGGCATATAACAAACTTCTGCTCTCAATTATAGCGGATCGAGTTCTTTTACACAATACTTATTTCATCTCAAATTATCCGAAGCACCATAACGACACAGCGAGTAATCTGTTCCGAATCAAGTATAAAAATTTGGGCAAAGTATTCACGATTATCGTCAGATTCTCGATGTCCATGAGCGTTTTGAAATTTTGAAATTTCATGTTGCTATGGCCAAGGCGTGCCAAGTCGTCGTGCTTAAACAGTGCCGACCGACACTTGTTCGTTTCCATTAATAGGTCCAGAGCACTTATCTTGGTTCACCAAATCTAGAAATTATTTTACCAGACAAATTTACTTACTGCATATACCACTGCGCTACATCATGCATTTAGGAGGACGCCGACGCCAATTTATATAACCAGTCCTTTGACCATAAAGCTCATCTGGGGATATAAATCTATAAATCCCCAGCAACCACTTGGATAGTTTTATGACAGGTTATCCCATCAAAAGAAGAGGCCAGAGATTTTATAAATGTAAGTTACACTACTATTGCTATTATTATTAAAAAAAAAAGCAAGAATAAATAAATAAATAAACGAATCATAAATAAATTACGATGGAAGAGCAACCGCTACTTATTAAATAGTAAAGTTTTTTATAAAATTATGAAAATTAGGAATTCCGGAATTGTAGAAATAATTCAGAAATAAGATCAGGAATAATTACACTTTATTACATAGTAAAATTTTGCCGAAAATTGTTAAAATTCAGAAATAAAAGTAGAAATATTTTGTTGAAATGACCGCTCAGAAATTTTTAAAAATTGCAAGAACTACTTATATGATAATAAATGACGTTCCCTTTATTTAAAAGTTCGTTGTCTTTGAATTAAAATAATTAAAAATAGAAAAAAATTGTGAAATAAAAATATATAAAACAAAATACTTACCAACCACAATTTAGTCCAATAAATTTTTTTAAATTTTTCTTCCAATAATCCATTAATAATTATACAGAGTGTCGTAAATGTTCCGAGTGAAGTGAATGCGAGAAAGTAGACAAAAATCGTGTCGCATGCAACGTAAACTGCTATAAGCTCTAATAGCAATCGTATAAGAGCAATTATTTTCAGAGCAGTCTAAAACATTTAGTTATTCAGATAGATGGAAATTATATGCTCCAAAGATTATAAGTGCAAATTTGGCTGATCTTCATAGGTTGAAAATCATGGCTGAATGTTGACAAATGTTGGCAAAACATTAATTTAAAAAAAAAAAGAAAATTTCCTTATTTTCAATAAATGAATTATTTCGCAGTTCGATAAATATGCTACGTCCATGCACTAATATGAATCCGGCAAATGGATAAATGCTAGCGCTCACCATTTTTGGTTAGGCTAGCTGACTGACTTAATAGATTAAAAATTCTTGCTACGAGATCTTGCTTTTTTGCTTTTAATGATAGAAATTAAGGTGGATGCTGGTACCACTCCAATTTCTAGCAGCATTTTTGCTCATTTTCGACATTAGATATTGAACTTCTTGCACTTCGAACGCTGTATTTTAATGTAGGAAAGTATAGCACTTTTCATTGATTCTAGGAGTAAAGGAATGAAGAAATTCACAAGATTGAAATATTTTGTAGTGTGATGGCGATTAAATTTTAATTTTCGACGGCTTCATTTTTTCCCATAAAAATAGCCTTTTTTTTACATTCTTACATAAAAATAAATTTTACCGTGATTCTAATACATCTAATGAATTTCTTTTCTTTTATCGATGGCAAACCATCATCGGTATCAAGCGTTAATTGTATTTTAGCCAGTGATTTCTTGGCACTCATCTAAAATTCTAAAGAGTGAAGTTAATTGAACTAGGAATTCGATAAGTAGTTCAAGGTAACAAAGGGTAAAAACTGGGAAAAAATAAAAAAAACTGTCTTAAATACTTAGGTGTAATTTTAGAAATTTCGATTTTTTTCTTTAAAAAGTTTTTTTAGCAGAATCTAGAGGAAATTTTACATTTTACTTTTTAATGGAAAAATATATATGCTCACAAGAAATATCTTTTCTGGTCCTATTGAGCTGATAATTACAAACGCTCATAAAGAATAAATGACGCCAAAAGTTAGAAAAACAGCTTCGAATAATTTTGAATCAATCTTGAAAAGAAAACTACCTTCATTTTTTATTCCCTTCCCGTATTTTTGCCACCAACGTAGTCCTTAACACTCTTCTTTTCCCATATTAAAAACTGATGATGTTGACCCAAAGAATTTCTGTGGCAAAAGGAATGAATCAATGAATTAGGGGTGAATGGAACCCGTTAGAGTCATAAAAGATGACATTTCCCATATGTCAGATTGAACGAAAACGAATCAATCAAAACACAAATTTCTAGAAAAAAGTTTTTCAAAAAATTTTAAAAATTTATCAAAATAAAAAACAATTCAATAAAGGTGCAAATGAAAAGAATTTTCTTCTTAAACCATTAAGAATGAAAGAAATTCCGGTAGACGATAACCAACGAAGGGTGAAGAAGGCACGAATATTAATGAATGAACAGACTGGCAAAAGGGGTCCCTGTTAACCGGTTGGTTTGTTTCGTTTCTGCATAAATAAATTTGATGTCTCAAATATTTCATTTATATCTTTTCCCACTCTCAGACCATTCTTATGTCTCATCATTACAGTATTTACACTTGAAAATTCTACTTAGACCATATTTATCATTAACACCAGTGATAATTATATCTTACTCTTCTTTTCTGAATTCGCAATTGAAAATCAATTATCGCTGAATCCACTAATATTCAAAAGAACAAAAATCTCTCTACTATTCCTGCATTTTCCATAAGCTATCGATAGAAAGGCTATAATTGGCTATGAGCTATCAGTCCTCGATTTTTTAATGACAACTTAATTTTTGCCCAGGCAAGAATTCGAAAAATATGATGCTCGACACAGATCGAAGCAACATAAATTGACCATAAAGCTCATTGTACATCGCCATAAGCGTTTTAAAGCCTTTTTTTCAGTTGTATATTACAACATTTATAATATGAAAAATATAGTAAATAACTGAATAATCATAATTAATTCATTAATTGGCTATAATTGGCTATGAGCCGAGCATCAAATAATTAATAATTAATAATATGCAATATTTTACAATATTCAATATGTTTCGTAAGTAAATCAGTATTTTGTTAAATAAATCCCTTCATTTTGAAAATAAGGTTATGATTTTATTCACCTTGATTGATTTATTAATATATGATTGCACTAATTCAAAGTATTCGGAGAGATTATATTCTAATATTGACCGAAACTAATGAGTAATTTATGTTATCTAACGAGTAATTTACATTCATTTAATTTCATTTTCATGATTTTCAGTTTGAGTTTGCAAATGACTATAAAATAAAATTATAAAATTATAAAATTATAAATTATAAATTAAAAATTATAAAATTTATTAATTAGTCAATTAAATGAACATTCTGCTGGTGGAACTGAAACGGTCAAACTAAACCAACTTCTAAAAGCTGATTTGAAACAAGTTTGGTTTTTTGGTGCAAAATGGTTGAATGGTTGCGCATTATGATGGCGGCAGATCCCAAAGGATTTATTAATATTTGACAAGTGAAATGAAAGAAATAAATATGGTTATGGCGTCTCATCTGAATTTAATCATTATTAAATTACTAAGTTAAAAAATATTAAATGTGGGCTAAATATCAAAGTATTGCGTATTGCGTAAATATATAAAACATCTATAAACAATGAATTAATTTCTCATCCAGGAATTCCAGGGCACAGCGTGATTTTCAGGCAAATAAATAAATAAACAAAATTGTTTTTTTTTCTCTTTAATCTCTTAGAGGTGACTCGAATGTTGTATTGCTTAGATTATCTTTTTAATCGTCATAATTCGATTCTTCTGAGAAGAAAAAATTATGCTGGAGCGCTGGAGCTCTATCTTCTCCTAACAGTTTCTTCCTAATAGCCAATGGATCCAGAAAAAGGATGTTAAAAAAAGGATTCCTCAGTCTAAAGCCAATAAGAAATAATTGGCTTTTCCAATATTTAGGACATTATTTCTTCAAGCGAAAGGCGAAAGTAGAAACCAGTTTTTTTCTTTTTTGTCAACAACAATCGAATTTGCGAGTATATTTTTTCTATATTAATTAATATTTTCTATATACTATAAATTTTATGAAATTTCATATGATCTATTTAAAATTGTACTGTAAAAGAGAAAATGTCAAGTGACGGAAAAAATTTGTATTAATTTCGGTCCTTCTTGCATATTTTCAATTTTTCAAACTTTAAAGGTTCTTTTTCAAAACTGTGGCACTGACAAAAATAAGAAGTTTAGCATTAAGTAGATACATAATCATAGCCCCAAAAAACTCACTGGCGGTTTGATTCTAATAACCAGCTGCAGCCCGCGAAAGAAAAAGCGCTATTAGATGATAAGTATATGATTTAATAGTGATTTATTATATTAAAGGGCCACTCTATCTGGGTTTCAAATATGGCTGAAGCATTGTTGCAAAAGCTGGGCTTCAAAATATTAAACCGATATTCGATGAAGTTGGAGGATATTAAAGAGTTTGTAAAGAGACTTGCTTTCGCAATTTTTTACAGTCCATTCTACAATACAAATTGTAGTCACAAAATATTTATATTTATAATTAATGATTCAAATAAATTAGATGGGAATAATTAATTATTATAACAAAAAAAATATTTCGAATATGAATTGATAATAAAGATTTTTCTATTATTTAATACTTTATAAACGACAATCTAAAATAGTTTTATAATAATTTTTTTTAATTCCCAAGATTTGGAAGTTGTCTCATATAATTTCCCATTCATAAAAAAAGAAGCACCTATGATTATTAGCCTAACAAGCGTTAGTAACAAGGTACTCGAAAGATTGATTTGCAACAAAATAGTTACTTATCTTGATTCCAATAATTTTATATCCCCTTATCAGCATGGCTTTTGTTCAAAAAAATCCACTTCTTCACAAATATTGGCAAATCTTTCCGATTGATCTTCATCAACTGACAATGGAAAAACACTATCAGTTGTATATCTAGATTTGGCTAAAGCTTTTGATACTGTTTCTCATAGCAAATTATTGATCACTCTTAGTAGTTATGGCATTACAGGAGCCCTTTATAACTGGGTATAACTCAGATTACATAAAAGACCGTCTGTTGTGACTTTTTCGTTTAGACTGAACGAAGATTGTAAGGCTGTCACACCACAACAATATAATAATAATTTATTTTTATTGAAAATGGGAATAGTTTAGGTAAAACGCAAATTTAAAAAAACTGTTTATACTGCAAAGAAAAGAAGAAAAAAAACCCACTCCTACACAACGTTCTCAAAGGAAAAAAAGTGACCTTTTGATTTTTATAAGCAATGATTCATAGTTTCGAGAAAATTCTCGACATTCCCGAGAGGGCAGAAAACTAGCAAGAGTAAAGAATTTGGGTTGATAACTTAAAACATTCTTAATGGTAGTTTTAAATTCCCTTTTGTTGTGTAGGTCTTCCCCTAATAAATTCATAGGGATAGCAACGGTTTCTTGATTTGAATTTCTATTACATTTTGGACGTAAAGGAAATAAAATCAATTGACAATTTAATTTAACAATAATTAGCACTATCAACAGAATGAGCATACTAGTTCCACCAATAATCATGCGCTAATGTACGGCAAATTCCGAAAGTTCGTTTTGTATCAGTAACGTAGCTTTGCCAATCTCATCATCCAGCTGTTCTGCTAGCTCTTCTCCTTCTTAACTGATTTCTTGCCAGATAGTTTCCATGTTTTGTTGATGAGATACTGGATTGATGGGTTTTTGTTTGTCAGCCAATATTTCTATTTCCGCATTGATTCTTTCAATTTCAAATTTGCTTATTATACCAACTTTGAACTCAACCGTGTTCTGTGTGATGTTTCTCGAATTACAAGGAGCAACTAATAAATTGTCATCCACCCTTTTAGCAATGTTAAATGATATTCCAGATCTCCATTTACAGGTTTTTGTTGCTAATGTTCTTGTCGGCATTATGGATAAAACTGTTATTAACATTATACATAACATTGTGAAACTTGACTTACTCCTTAAGCTTATTGGATTTCGTTGTTGTCCTGCCAAACTTCTAGTTATTAGTTCTTCATTCTCGATCACAGCTGGAGTTCGTAGCTCCTTTGTTGAACTTCGTGTTCTCCATGCGATGGGTTCTTCGTCCTTTGCATTCGTTAATTCAGTTACAGAATCTTCGGGTTGATCTTCTTGTTCCACTTCCAGAGGGTATAACATATTAACTGGTCTATTGAGAAGTTTCCCAAAAGGCAATTCTATCTGAACACTCCTGACATTTCCATCGCTACTCTTATTAAGTTTATTTATCTTTGCTAGTTTCCACATTCCGCGAGGAATATGTGGTTCATTACTAGTACGACTTCGCCTAGGGAAGGTGGTCGTATTATTGCGCTTCTAGGAGAATTGTGTTTTATTTGTGTACGTTCCCTTAAACTATTTAAGTACTCATCTTTCCAAATTTTCCAAAATATATCAAGAGTTTCAAAAGTTTTTGACCAATATTTAATAAGCTTATCATAAGTGGTTAACTCATGTGGAATAAATTCATCTTCGTCACTGTCATTACTCATTGGTATATTTAGTAAGGCATTGGGGGAAATAAAATCCACAGGACGTAAAATTATTGAATCATCAAAATTCACGTAAGTTAATGGGCGAGTATTCATAATACTCACTATTTCGTCCACAGGACGTAAAATTATTGAATCATCAAAATTCACGTAAGTTAATGGAGCGAGTATTCATAATACTCTTTATTTCGATCGCTAGGGTAACTAAATCCTTTTCTTTTAATAATTTTCTACCAACGGCTTTTCTAAAGGCACTTTTCGTTATACCGACTATTCTTTCATAAATTTCTCCACTCCACGGTGCCTTCGGCGTTATATACTTCCATATTATTCCTTTGCTTATAAGGAAATTACTTAATTGTGATTCTTGTTTCTTGATCGTTCGATAGACTAGGTGGAATTGGCTAGCATTGTCTGATAAAATTAGTTCAGGACAGCCTCGTCGTGCTACGAATCTTCTTAACGCAGTAAGAAAACTTTCTGCAGATAAATCATCTGCTAATTCTAAATGCACTGCACGAGTTGTGAAACATGTAAATAATGCTACCCAACTTTTCGCCATTCCAACTTCCGTTTTAGCAGTGACAGGGCCTAAATAATTCAATCCGATTCGAGAAAATATTCTGGATCGTACTGTTCGGGAGTCATGGT